>OX402536.1:5082879-5198526 GCA_948098885.1 Drepanosiphum platanoidis
TTCTTCGCGCTCAACATGCTGCCGTCCGTGTGCCCCGACTGCGAGGCCAACATCAGCCAGGGCCTCATCGACCTGGTCACGTGGCTCGGCTACGCCAGCTCCATGGTCAACCCGGTGTTCTACACCATTTTCAACAAGGTGTTCCGGCAGGCGTTCAAGCGCGTGCTCATGTGCAAGTACCGCGGCCGCAGCAAACGGCACTCGTGGCCGCCGCCGCAGTCGCAGCCGTCGCGCAAGGTCTGACCCGCCCGGGCCGCCGCGGTCCCCGGCGCTGCGGCGACCCCGGGACGTCCGTGACCCTACGAGGACGGCCGGTCGCTCGCCGATCGGCCTTTTTTATACACGTCGGAGTCGACGACAACGATATTTTTCCGCGTTGTTCCTTTTGTAACGTTAGTAATTATTACTTATATTAATAGATCCCTCCCCAGTCGAGTACGAGAACGCGTAGTACTACGAGTCGGTTCGTCACGTGTCGGGTTCGTTTAAAATCAGAAACGCACGACGGCAAGCGTTTCACGTAATATTTGATTAATTATTTTATAAACGGGCGCGCCGCCGCGACTAGCTCTCCGGGTAATATCTAGAGATGGGCAAAATACATCGATTTTTTACTCCGAAGTTCGATGTATACGTATTTATATGGAAAAATTTGTTGTTTTAATACATTTATGAGCAAAAAGTTATGATTTTTTAATATTATATTATCTCTTTAAAAAAAGTTTTTTTTCTGACTACACATCTTCACTCCTAAATAATAATTGTAGTAGGCAATTCAAATAGATACAACTTTTCTTAAAACTTATTAAAGTAACCATCGATGTTTTTGTCGAAAACATCGATCCCTTACATCGATGTGTCAAATGTAGATACATCGGAACATCGATGTTTCAAACTTTTTGCCCATCCCTAGTAATATCGACGTCGCGTCGTCCGGTCGTTTGCTCGTCGCGATCGCGTTCGGAGAAGAAGAAACTCGGGAAACCGCGAGCTGGCTACGGAAAACGTCTCGTGTCGTTATTTTTTTTTTTTTTTCGTGCTCCAGTATTTCGTTTAATTTAATTTAGTGGCGAACCGTCACGAACACGAAACCATAGAATTCGCGTACTCGACCGTTTCGCGTGTAACGCCCTACACACACACACACAAATATATTATATAATGAATATTATTTTCGCTATCGTCGTCATCGCCCCGCGCAAATGATAAACGCCTACTATACACGTAATTTATTAGATCGCCTCACCGCCGCCGTTGTGCGAATTCCATTCGATTATTATTACCTAGTAAATTATTTTCGACTCCGCCGGAGTTTATATTCGTTTGTGTCCCGCTTTATTTACGTGTATTGTTGTTTTCGAATTCGTTCGGTCGCGTTCGTTTTATAATAAAGCCGCCGCGACTTTGGCCGCTGCCGTTTGTCGTGCGACGGCGGTGAAGTGTTGCGCGAGTATGACGAGGGTTACCCGATAAAACGTATCAATCTCTTTCCGTATATACACGCGCGTTCGCTGCGAATAAACCGTTTTGGATTCTTTCGATACTGTTTCCGCACGGCAATTATTATAATCGTATTCAGAACGATTTATCACGGTAAAAACGAACCGCGCGAGAACACATAATATGGTTATTTTTTATTACAAAATTTTTATCTCAGACAATCGTTTGTGCCCGTTTAATGAAAAAAAAAAAAACACTTTGCCGCGCGACCGATTGTAATTACAATAATAATAATACGCAACCGGTGTAATTCATACGCGACTCTCGACTTTATTATAGAAATTAATAATAATAATTGAAAGGTGTGGGAACCGCGGCGGCATTTGAAAAGTTTACGCCGCCGAGTTATTATCGACCCCCCTCGAGTGTGGCCGGTTAATTTTGTTAGCTGTTCGCTTGCCGCCGTCTGAATTGTCGACTAGAATTATACTTTTTGAAGTTAAGCGCGCGCGCGCGAATTAAAATAAGTGTTTTCAGCACTAGGGAAACACACGACCGCGTTCGCGGTGTTTGTCGTGCGCGCTGACCCGTTTATTATTAGCGAACGCGCCATTTCCAAGGACGCCGCAAACGTTACGTTTTAACCAAGACGGATTCCGACGGATCGACTTGCGATCGGCTCTCGTGTTGGAAACGACGACGAATTTCCAATGGGGTCTCCACTATATAAAACGAAACTGCTGCCCAAATTTCATACTCAAAGCTCCAGCAGTTCCAGCCAGGCGAATTTTTCTAGTTTCACCCTTTTTACCCCTTTTAACCCCCTTAGGGGTCGAATTTCGAAAAATCCTTTCCCATGGGGCCTCTGCTATATTAAATGAAACTATTGACAAAATTTAATACCACAAAGCTCCATTGACTCAGGATTTTTTCCATTTTTACCCCTTTTAACCCCCTTAGGGTGTATTTTCTCCATAATTTATGCTATAAACCCGCTGCCCGACATTCTCTAACATTTAAAAAAAATTTGAGCCAAATCGGCCCAGCCGTTCTCAACTGATTTAATTTCCAATTTTTTGTCTCCATTTTTATATATATAGATTATATTATACTATTCTATCACGAAAACAACAATATTGATACAATACGATGATGAATTATAATAACATTATGATAAACAGCTTTTCACCCGCCGCGGTCTCCACCGAATATAATATACTCAATATACTCATATACTCACCGAGGTTGAAGGGAAGAGGAGGGGTATATATAGAATATAAGGGAAAAAAGTCGTTTTACAATTTCTGCCGGTTTCTGCAATAAGCGATTCGATTACCATTCGAACACGCGTCATCCGGAATCCGAAAGAAAGTTTTCAAGTTTCCTCGGCCGTATGCGCCGGAACGTAGCAGCTGGCCACCGGGTACGGATCGTTTGTTGTGCTCCGTTTGAATTCCAAACGACGCGCGACGGGGTAATAGGCCACGTTTTGATAAATAATTTTAATTACGTCCGGGTCGGTCGTCGTGCGTGCGTTCCTCGTTAAACTTCCGAACCGCGGGCGGCGGCGCCCTCTAAAGGAGAGATGAGATGCACCTGACAAACGACATTCCGCGGTATAATATTTCAATTAGTCATTGATATACTCATCGACCGTTGTTTCTCGATTGGATCCAATGCCGCCGCGCGCGATTGATTAATTCCACCGCGCGCGTCGCGATAGGAAACGTTATACGATTATACGAGTATTTGGTGCTCGTCGAATCGGTCGTTTCGAAAAAGCCGCCACATCTCCATAAAATCAATCTATCTAGATGAAATGGCCTTTTCCAATGCGTTCGTTATTTTTAGACCAAAACGAATTGTTGGGAGATATGCATAATCACATAAAACCAGTTTTAAAAATATATGGAGAAATGGCCTTTTCGAAATGATCGATTGTAATATTTCATTACCGACTCGTTTCGGTACCGATTGACGTAAAATATATTATACGCGGGCGTTGTGTTTTTTTTTTTTGTTTTCAGTTCGATATTGTTTTTTTCTGGAAAGAAACCGCCGCCGCGCCGTCGAGAAATGACACACGCGGGACCCGATCGATCGATTGGAAATATTATAAAAAAAAACCAGATGGCCGGACGATACCGAGAGGTGGTAATTTTTCAATAGTAGTGTTTTTCTCAAACAAATTATAAACGTTAAAAAAATAAAGGCCGAGACTTACGCGCGGCGCCCCCCCCCCCGGCCCCCCATTGTTGGATAAATGTCGGCCGGGATTTTTATACTCTTTTTTTCTTTTTTTTTTATGTTAACTTTGCATAGTAATAGTATGATTAATTTATGTTTTTTTTTTTTTTTTTTTCGATATCCTCTCGATATTTTTACCGCGCGTTTTGAAACAAAAAAAAATTGCCCGCCAGCAGGTACGCGCGCGTTCCGTTAATATTTCATTAAAAAAAAAAAAAAAACCACACCGTACAATGTCTCGCCCCGCGATCCATCATTAACGCGTAAACAAACCGTACTCGAAATTCCCAGCGCAAACGCGTAAAATAATACGTGTGTGTGTGTGTGTGTGTGTGTGTGTGTACAAGAAGAAACAAACCGTCGCGTCGTCGATACAGAATTTTTGTGTTTTTTTAAATAATTAAGTTTTTATTTTTTCCCGTCGATATTACAAACATGTATTTATAATAGGGGATACTACACGATATACGTATAAAATATGTCAGCGGCGTGTTTAGGATTTTGTCAATATAGTATAACACTAGCTGAATAACTCGGCTTCGCCCGTGTGCAGTATAACTTTTTATCCGGTTTTTTTATTTTTTTCTCACTTTTACCCCTTTAAAACTCTCTCAGGGGTCGAAAATCGGGTGACACTCGGCAAAGTATTTGGAACAACTATGTGAAGAAAAATTGAAAAAAAGTTAAACGGCGACGCGTCGTCACACAAAAGGGGAACATAAAAAAGACCCAAGGGGGATCTATCCCCCCACCCTCGTAAATACGCCACTGATACGTATGTATACATGTACGTCGTCGTAGTAAACGATAAAATACGACTCGTCTTAATGTTCGTAATATATGTAATAATTAAGAGTGTATTATAATATTATTATAATCGTAATAATCCAAAAAAAAACAATTTTGTATTAATGCCGTTTTGAATACAATACGGAATGTCGCGCGTTACTTTGTATAATTCGCACACGTGTATTAATATTAATAATAATTATTATAAGTCCGCGAGTACCGACGTGTGTGCTCGCGCGCGAGATTATAAACGTAATTATAATAGTGTAACAAATAAATATTATTATCATAACGTCCGCGTGTGTGTTTGTGTGTATTATATAAACGTTTTATTTATATATATTATATATTTTAAAAAAAAAAGAATCTATCCGGTTCTATACACGACGTGATAATATTATGTAGGCGTACTCACTGTGTGTGTGTGTGTGTGTGTGTGTCGTATACGCGCGGTGAACGATTTACGAAGCGTAATAATTCTAAAGGTAATTTGAAAAAAAAAATAAAAATCATCCTAAAAGCTTGTGATTGGCACATTTAACCGTGCGAAAATTCGTTTTAGAGTATGTTTCTGCGAAATAAAAAAAATATAACAAGTATTATATTTGATTCGTTACCGGAAATAAATATTTATATTATATTATAATATACCTACGTAATTTTAATACGATAATAATAATATGCGTTCCCCTATACTTTAGTCGATCGAAAAAAAAGACAAATCGTATATTATTTATAAATAACATAAAATTATTAACATAACGTAATGATAATATTATTAAGATGTATATTATATTATAATGTTATAATAATAATATGATGGTATACGTGTTTATGGTTTTACTTTTTACGCTTACGACTTTAATGTTACATTTCCGTTGTCGTCCTTTTACACACGAGACGGTATTATATCTTTTAGATTAGTTTACGAAATGTGTTTTATTATTAATTATTATTATTATTATTATCGACGTGTAATATGGGATGAAATAAATGTCAAAATACTAATTAATATCGTTCGTCATTGTTACATAATATTGTCCGCTGTCAGAGCGACCGACGACACACGTTGCAACAAGTCATTGTTTCCTTTAAAGCGAATCATTTTTCGTTCGTATCAAACGGTTCTATCGAAGTCGAGAATACGCCATATAAGTGAGCTCACTTATATAATATTATAATACTAATGATTACTAATATTAGGAAGTAACGAACGATGTGTGTAATAATTTTAATCGTTGCAGCAGGTGCGGGCGCAGTGCCGTAGGCGTGATAATAAGATGTGTTAGTTTTAGATGAAATTCGCTACCAGAAACCTATGCTGAAGTTGAAAATCGTACCTAATCACAAACGACCAAAAATAATAAAAAAAAAAACTTCGCGTTTTTTCCCATTCGTTTCACTCGGAATCTAAAAATAATAATATATATTATCTTAATGTTTGTGTTTTACGCAAAACACTGAAAACAATAATCCCCGCGGTGTCCTGTGCCTCCGAGACCACGCCCCGCGGCCAACAGCTGTCGTGCTGCGCGCGCGAAAGCAGGATCTTTTTATCGAGCAGCTCGCGTACACGTCTTCGAGACGATCAGTTTACGTTTAGCGATCGTTCGGAGCGGTCGATTTTTTTCTCTGTCGGAGTGTGTGTGTGTGTGTGTGTGTGTGTGCTTTAACCGATTTGCTTCTTTTTTTTTTTACTACCTTATCGATTACTCGTGTTTTTATTTCGTGTCGCGCAAAAATCCAGACTTCCCAGTGCCCGTCGGACGAATAATAAGTAAGTACATTATATTTTCTATTCTAAGTTGAATTTCGCACGAGTGATGCTCGAAAAAAAAAAAAACCTCACCTCACGGTAAAATCTCAATAGATTACCCTCGTTTCCCTCGGAATCTAAAATATCGAATATTCAAAGTCGCGATTTCAATTGATTATTTTATTTTTCTTACACTTATATTTTTTAACCCGTCGTTGGTACACATATACGTAGTTCGTAAAACGGTCGCTACACTGCCGCGCTCACCCTTTACTTGTACTCCCTACACTTTTTATAGGCGTTATTAATTACTCGGTTAACTTAAAAAAAAAAAATCAAACCATACCTGGAAATATGTATATTTTTATCCTTTACTAAAAAGCTATAAATACTTTTTATGTAAGATTAATAATTTATAAAATAAAAATAAAAAACTACAATCTTATTCTAAAAAAAAATAATTTTTTTCAAAGTAGTACAAATTAATTATCAGTATCAGTATCGTCTGAGTAATCTAAAAAAGGTTATGCGGTTCCCGTCGTCGATAGATTTTAATTTCATTTAATAAGTCGGTCAAAGACACGATTAATTATTTTGAATTTTTTTTTATACATATATTTTTTAACCCGTCGTTGGTTCACATACGAGTATTATACGTAGTTCGTAACATGATCGCTTAACTGTGAGCGCCGCCGCACACCCTTTACTTTTTATAGCGTTATTAACTTAAAAAATCAAACCATACCTAGAAATATGTATGTTTATATCCTTTACTGAAAAGTTTAAATATTTTTTATATTACGATTAATAGTTTATAAAATAAAAACTACAATCTTATTCTAAAAAAAATTTTTTTTTTCCAAGTATTATAAATTAATTATCAGTATCGTCTGAGTAATCTAAAAAAAGGTTATGCGGTGTCTGGTTCGTTTTTGAGAATTGCGAATTTTATTATAAAATATACAAGTCCAATATATCGTGAGACTTTGTTCGCGATTAATTCGAAATCGTGTTACAGCGACCGTGTTGTGTTTGCCACAGTGAAAAAGAACAACAAAAACATACTATGGCGAAATTGAAGTTTCCGTTGTGTTCGAATACACAATAGTCGTACGACTATAAAGTGTGTCAGAGAGGGGAAAAAAAGAGGGAAAAGAATTTTGATATCTAATTTGAAACGAACAATGAACCTTTAATTCGGTACGTATATCTAAATCATTTTTGGTTGAAAAGTTTATTTTCTTTATTAAACACTTGTTTCTCTCGCCGGAGCTCGAGACGATATTAGTATATTGTTATGTAAAATTTGAACTCGACAACAACAACAACAATAATAATAATAATAATAGTATTTGAAAAACGATTCTACGCAAAACTTGTTTTAACGTCGTTAATATTATTAACAACGAGAATAGAGTTGCTTATACGTATTTCTGTGAAAACTTTCAAAAAATAAATTACCGGGATTATGCGGACTTACTTACTTTTCCGTAAAACTACAAATCTAATTTTCTTATATTTATAAACTCGCGGAAATATGTTGTGAGAAATTATCTTGGCCGTTTCTTTTTCCTCCTCTAAGACAACACATATTATAGTCTTTATTGTAAAATAATCAGCTCCACCTGGGGAATCTTAAAACAAGCGAGGAAATTAAACAAGATGGAATTCGATTGTTGAACGCCCGTCTCGTTTCATTAACACTGTTCGAGCGAGTGTTGTGTTATTTTTAATTTATTCATAATCAATAGTAGTAAATAATATTATTATTGTTGTTGTTGACTTCACAATACATTTAATTTCAAAATTGTGCTATTGTTACGTATTGTACTAAAAACTACCGACGGTCATCAAACGTAAATATTTTTAAACATAATTATGTAGAGAAAAAAAAAATCAAATAAACTAATTTTACGCAAAAAAAAAAAGTGTACCTATATAATATGATAGGTATTTGACATTGTCGATATGTAGACAAAATTTTAAATATAATTTTTTTATGCGCCTAAAAACGTGTAATAATATATTGGAAATGAATGAACAAAATAATGATAATCGATCAATACATTAATTGACACGAGATTGAATTTTGAAAATTGATTCGTTTTTAAATATAATAAATTTTTAACGCAGCATTTATATAACATTTGCCTAATCGATACTATAAGCTAATTTTCAAAACGTGACTCAAATATTTTGGTTTTATAACACTACTACGTTTTACAGGACAAGACCGTTTTGTCAGATTCCGAGTGAAACTAGGAGGAGGTCGCGTTCAAAGGTTAAGAAAAATAAAAAAAAATAGACCTGTTGTTATTGCGTTACACCGCCCGCGCCACCCGATACAGTACAATGGTTGACCCGGAAACAAGGATAATGAGGTGATATCGATTCGCGCGTAAGTCCGTCGACTTTCTCTAATCAGTGTTTGTCCTTTCGGTCTCGCACGGACGGACGGTCGTTCGAAATATTTTATTAATTTTTTTCGTCGTCACGCGATTTTTTTCAGCCCGAATCGAGTTGTTTCGTTCGTTTACAGAACGATAAACTTCTAAATTAAATCATCGTTAAAAATCTAATGGTAACGAAAGCCGCGGTCGTGTTGCTATTGCAAACGCCTTGTCGTCGTCGTCGTCGCAAGTCAATCAAACGAAACGCTTCTCAAATCAGGTAAATCCATATTCCTATTTTGTCGTCCTTATATCATGATGAAATTACGCGGTTATTCCGGCGTAATATTTCATATCGATTGCGTAATTTCTTTTTTATTAATTTTTTCGTAACTAATTCCATTATTTTGACGCGTAATTTTTACAAAAACAAGTCGCTTATTATCGTAAAAATACGGCTAGAGAACAATCGCTAAATATTTTAATATGATAATACGTAATAATTGTCTTATGTGATTAAATTTCGGAATAAATAATCGAGTTTTTTCCACGAAATAATCAACATGTAGACGTGGCTTTTTTTGTATAATTAACTATTTTGGTGCATGCGTCATTATACCTACTGTGTAGTATATATGGATTTAAATGCAAATTAAATATTTCTATAGCAGTTCTAAAACAATAATTTAAATGTATTACTTTTCAAGTATAAAATTCATTTCACTTATCGTAGGATTATAAAAATATATAATATATTATTTTAAAATGTTCGTTGTTTTTAAGAGCATACCTATATTTTTTTATAATTTTTTTTAACACGTTAAATCTACGCCTTAGTTATGGAATTTATTTCGCCGAACAAATTTAAATAATCACACACACGCCAAAATAAGTAAATAATCGCATTTTCATTTTTCCATAATAATAATTTGTTACTTGATTTACAAAAACAAAAAAAAATCAATTACTTTCTTACACGGGAACTGTTGCTCTCTCTCTCTCTCTCTCACCTCTTCAGCCCTCCTCCCTTCAGTTTACAACTGTGCCTAATTTTATAGAATATTATACACACGACTAATGTCGTTATGACAAATGTAAATCGGGTAAATTTTATTATTTTTATTTATAGAAAAATTAGGAAATAGAATTTTTTTTAAAATTCCTCTTTCCTCCCCCCCCCCCTCTATCGATATCGAATGGAAAAACGAAACGATCGAATCATTAAAACCTAACCTAGAGAGCAATACCTCCACAATAGCAGAAATGTTTTTCTTTTTTCCGAACTCGATTCGTCGTCGTGCAATCGTGTCAGGTTAACACATCGCGCGCGTCTGTGTGTACCGCAGCGTATCTTGTTGTGACATATTAAATTGCATTTGGATGTAGAAGATTTGTCGGTGCACGTATTTTAACGAAACGCGATTAAAGTAAAAAGTAAAAGTAATACGGGAAAGAAAATTACCACCGAACACGGAATTACTCTTTGCTAGGGAGAAAATAAGACGTATTATGGGGCAAAGGAAGAGTAATGAGTTTTAGATAAATCTGGATTCCATTAAATTCTGCTTTTTACGCCTATAGATCCTTTTCTCTCTCTCTCTATATATATATATATATATCCATCTTTCTTTCTCTTTATTTATCTATCTTTATGGTAAAACCTATAAATAACAAACACTCTCGATCGCTGATAGTTTTTCCGCCAGTCGAAAACGTCTAACCATCTAGAGGAGTTCAACTCGAAGAGTAGAAATATTGAAATTAAATGTATTTAACCCGATGCATTATTAAAATATATTATAATATATAATGATTGACGAGCGAGATAAGATGAAATTACGATAACTCTAAGCTTTTCGTGACGGTAAATGTATGTTAATTTGTGGTATTTTATAATTGCAATAACCATTTGGTCGAAATCAATATTTAAAATACGATAAAAGCGTTCCGTATTCAGAGAGATTCCCATAGAAAAGTAATGAAGTGAAAATGTCTCTCCGATTCCAAAAAAAAAAAAAATGTCCACTGTTCAGAGGTTTCCGTTATATGTCTGTGCACACAGTCATTGCACTGCAAAACAATAGAGCACGTCGACAAGCGAAATATCTTTTTATATAAAAAATAAGGCGAGTGGTTTTATGTAATATGTTTTATGATAATAATCGAATCCACTGTTGTGCTAATCACATTTCTTTTTTCTTTTTTACTCCAAGGAAAACCACCGTTAAACGTTCGTAAAATAATTTTTCCCGCGACCTCTGTCACAATGTATTTTTCGCGCCGATCAAGATCGAGAAAAAACTACTGACGAGTATAATTTTCTTTGAGCATCTTTGCGCGACACTGAGGGGACGTAAACGAAGGGGGGGAAAAACCCCGAGGCCCCAGAGGAGGAAAATCGCGGCCGAGGTCTCTCTTTTAAGCCAGTGCGCGTTTCTCGTAGTCGCTTTCAAGTTTCGTCTTTAGAAATTTCAACGACCGGTTTATTCATTAGTGAATTATAGCCGAAACGCCGATAAGATTTTTACAGAATCCGGCGAGTAGTCCCTTTATTCAAAGTGAATAGTGAACGAGCATTTTACTTTTTAGAAAATCAACGAGGAAAAAATTTTTTCCCTCGCACTGGAAATTGAATATATAATACCAAGAGAATGTGTGCGTGCGTGTACGCGTGCACACATTACTCCACAGTTGAACTGACACAATGAAATAAAATGGACGGCCACTCACACCTCGTTATCGAAAAGGGTCAGGTTTCAGGCTCTGACATCGACGCACCGCAAAACGTACAAAAAAGTCCGAGGGAAAAAAGAGACACCGACGACGACGGAACTTTAGCGCACCGGATCAGGTGCGTCGATCCGAACTCTCCGGTCGAGGAGCGGCCGAAGAGAAGTGAAGCAATACGTCACATTGTATTCGAATATCGACGAAATCACTGGACGCGCGAAGAAGAATAAAAGTCTCAAGTTTTCGTGTTTCTCCCGTCAACTATGAAAATCAAACAAAACAAAACAACCGGTAAAAACGAGTGAGTACTCTTTAGTTAGTTTTACGGTATTTCCCCTCCCCGAAGTACACCGCGCGATGTTTTCGATCGAGTGACCGTTAAAACAGTATTTAAAATTGCATTCGACGCGAGCGAATATATTATTTCAATAACGCGCGACGGTGAATTTCTCATCGTTTCTTTTTTGGATTTTCCAACCACTTAGACTCGTTTTACTTACAATACGGGGCAGGCGCAAACACCGCGGGGAATTTAAATGACAACAAAATCCATTGTTTCTCGCTAATACGTAGTGCGTAACGTGTGTTTGGTAATAATCGCGTGCTAAAAACTCAATCTAAAACGCACAACGAGAGCATCTTTTATTCGTCGACAACCCTCGGATTCGAGTTATTACGCGCGCTGATAATATAATTGTTTCGCGAGCCACGAAACGCGCTGGAGAAAACTGCACGCGGTGCCGACGACGACGACGACGGGGGGATAATTAACATATTTTATTAACGTCGTCGCGCGCGTACGTACGTAACGGTAATTCGTTTGGGGAAAAATACAATACGTCCTACAAGTGCACTCGTAAATACCAAGTACTCTGCGATTTTGTTTAACTTCACTCACGGTCCCGATTCCAAATTGATTTAATACATTTGCACATCGATTTCGGTAAATTTCTTCGCTTTGTTCACTAGAAAAAAAAAAAAACGGCTTTTCTAAATAACGATTTCGAATCACATTTTCAATTGTAAAAATGTGGCAGATTTTCGTGATTATTTTTTTTTAATTTCGTCTAAACTTCAAACGTTTAAAACATTTTTTTTTGTGAATTACGCTTTGTATTAAACATTAACAAAAATAAATGTATGACAAACTTTAATTTTCAAGATTTTCGGCCCGATTTTGATACCTTAATAATTGTTTTACAAAAAATATATAAGAAAACCAATACAATTTAAATGTCTATAAACAGCCCGAATAAATTATAATAATATATTTAAAAAGGAAATTAATAAAAAAATTCAGTGAAATATTCAAGTCCCGACGGTTATTTGAGTTATCACGAAAATAAAAAATAGATTTTTTTTTGGAAAATCGGTATGCCGTACATATTTTCATTTTATTTTATTGTTGTAATGTTTTTTTTTGCAATTATTTAGAAAACTTTAGGGAAATTGTATGAATTATTTATATTTGATACTACTTTGTAATTATAATTATCGAAATGAAAACTTATACATCAAACTTTCAGACGAATAAAATTGAACCGCAGTTTTGTCAACTTAATAACTAATTTTAATTTTAGATGTGAGCTGTGGATTTTAAAACTTTTAAGTTCATATATAACATCACTGAAATATAGTGTCGGTAACTTTACGTTCTTTCTAAAACACGAATGACGTATTTAACTGATTTACGTAGTATAATATTATATTTGTTAAATGGAAAAACCTATTAAAATATGCAAAGTAAATGTGTATAGTTTACAAAGTCGTTGACAAAAGTCTGGCCAGCTTGAAAATAATAACCTTTACCTATATATTAACCTCGAAAATCATTAATACTTGATATTTTATACGACTATAATATGCCGATGCGTCTATTTTCCTGCAGAACCGGACGATGAATTTACAGAGAGAGGAATATTCGAATTATTCATCAGAATGCCCGCGTTATACTCCGTCTAGTCGCGAGAGGAGAGAGAATAATTCTCGATGTTTGGGTAGTTGAAATATTATGTGAATAATAAATTATTCGATAATATTATGTATTTTATTTTTTTCCAGGCACACGCAAAGTTTACATTTACACGGCTCGGTTGACGAACGACTAGGAGGCGGTAAGTACGCGGCGGCGTAACCGTGTACAGTTGTTTTTACAAGTATTTATATTTCTCAATATTAATGTGAAAAATATCGATTGTTCTGAATTAGGATTTTTCGATTAAGGTCAAACGAATTATACCCGATGGACTTCGAGGACCTTGAAATTACTTAAACTTCCGATGTTATTATTTTCAAGTACTCGACTCGTCCGGCGAAAATAAAAATAAAAAACTTCAAAATCAGCCGATTCCTTTCGTTCTCTTACGGGCTGCTAAAATATGTGGCAAAATATTACTTGCTAAACGCTAAGACCGATTGCCAAATAATGTAAAAAGAGACGAGACGGACGACAGAACCGCATTACACATACCCCTAGTGCAAAGAAACTCCTCCCAGAGCTCGTCGAAACGTTAAATTTTATGGAATTTCGAGTTGAAGTATTCATAAATAATCGTCTCGTTATCGATATCGATTCTCACGCACAACTATAAAACGTAATATAATAATATATTATTTATTGTGTTTTATGAACGAAAAAAATCGACGTACCGGAATTGTTTGTCTTGTAATTATTATCTATCCACTAGAGGTATACACACACCCGCCGGCCGCCACGCCGTGAACCTTTGCGCGAAAAGAAGAAAATATCTTTATTTGTTTCCGGATGTTTATCGTTTTCGCCCATAATGCGATTACCAAACAAGCGTGTGTGCTTTTTATCGCGTCGAGGTGTTGAAGTTTGCCAGATTCGCAGTCGTCGATAAATATTGATATTATAATTACCACCATAGTACACAGGAGTTGTTTTACAGATAACGCAACAAAAGCGAAATATTCGTTGGAAAAGCAAAACGCGAAGAGCTCGCGATGTGACCCACTGTCGGAGGAGCGCGCGTTAGTCGAACGACGACGGTCGTGCTTTCGGTTTTCCGCGGGGCTCGCGAAAAATACACGACCGTTTCGAATGAGATGTTCTATAGACAGCGGAATGAAGTAAATAATATTCGCCGATCTCTTTCGGCCGATCGGGCGGATACGTATATAATATTATGATCGTATTGTGTTTTGAAAACGTTTCGCCCTATCGCGCGAGCCGATTGAAACAATGCGTTTATTACAATAAACCGTCGCGTCGTCGGGCGCCGCGGCATAATTTAAAGTAAACAAATCGCCAACAAAACCGGGCTCTCGCGTACAATATTTACCGGGGCGAAACGATATTTTTAACCGTGTCAGAGTGCAGCGTAACGCAGACGGATTTCGATCGACTCCTGGGGTAAAACGTAACGTAAACTATCGAAGAATAGTGATTGGAACCGAGCGCGCGAACAATGAAAGTTACCGAAATAAATGCGATTGCCTTATTTGAACCTTACGCAAACCCCCGCGGCGCGCGCGATACGTTTTTCCTTTTGTTCGTATAAAATCGCCGTCAGTTAAATGTCGCGTACGACTGGCAATATCCGACCGAGGTTTATATTTCGTAATTGAAAACAAGAACCGACAATATTGCATTATTCTTTTGTTTTTCAATCGCGTACAGCTTTGTGCCGTACCTAACCGTCCACGTCGTCGTCGTCGTAATGCCAATCAAGTAAATTAAAAATGAATAATCCGCACGCAAATGTCGTCTGCGAAACGATAAGCAACTCGATTCGAGGAGATGGAAAGAGTAAACGTTTTTACATGCGTTTTTTGCCGTACGTACACGTTTGATAATATTCCGAGAACTTTGTGTTTTTTTTAAACAACCGTCTTCAACAATAGCGATTCGTGTGTTTAATACGCGTCTTGACTATACTTGTAGTATAGTTGTAGATGACTAAATTGTCGCAAAGTCTCATTTGTTTCGATGACTTCACGGTCGCAACGCGATTTTTTCATAAATATAATCTGGCTTAATTGAAAACACTGTTCTCGAAAACACGAGTGAAGGTCGTATCGGTAAATGATTATCATCAATAAGCTCCTATTCCGATAAGACGATATTCGTTTTAAAATTAATTAATCGTGAACCCCGCGTTTCGTGTGCATCGTATACTTGTAGTTGTGTCGTTTTGTGATACATTCCATAAATTCTAGAGCGGAGATAATAGACGGCGGCGTCAGCTCGTTTTAATAACAAAAAAAATCATTCGGTCATAAATCTGTGCAATATCTCGGTCCTGCGTATTTCAACTCTTTGCCATTTATCATTTAAAAACAATATCCACACTCCGGGAGTCTCAAAAGGTCAACAAAACGATTGTCAATAATTGGTTACTCACTTCATCGGGTTAGTATACGGAATTCGTGTGTGTTATAAAAATTATTATCTAACGACGTATTTATTTTTTTATATTTTATCTTTAGATAAACCGTAACTCCACCGCCATCATCACAAGCTCAGCTCAAAGCAGGTAGATGTAAATATATATTCTTTATATAAATTGTTCCATAATATTATGTAGTTTAAATTCGTAGTAAATAAATATATTATATTATAATTAAACAAATAAATAAGCCACACGTAACACATTTGAAATACGACTTTCGTTTCGCTTAAAATATAAAAAGAAAACCCGTCGACGAACTACTGACGTCCTTGTTAATTTATTGACACGTGCGTATTCGACGTTTTCGATTTAATTCGTAAAATCAAATCGTAGCAACATAAATACGAATATCCGTTGTAAACACGCCGCGTAGGAAAACGCAAACACGTCTACAAACGATATCGGCATAAACTTGTCAGAAGTTTCATGCGTTTTGGGCCAGAAGCCTATATATAATAAGATTGCCCGATATACATAATATTATGTATAATCACGCGCGTAATATAAACTCGGCGAGATGATAATTGAAAGTATCAACTAAAACTATTATCAAAATTTCGCAAGTGTATAATAATTATTATTGGGCTCGTTTGGCAAGTACGTATACCGGCGGCGCGGCGTTCGAATTAGACTACGTCCGATTTCGCAATAAATACGTTTGTTAATTGCTTATATACGGCTAAATGGTTTTCCTCCTCAGAAACACACACACACACACACACACAAAGTTTTGACAAGGTGTTCCGAGCGGAGGGCAGGAGCAGGAGAGTATTTGAACGCTACACCGAATTCCCAAATAGATTGGAATTCGTCAATAAAACGGAAACGTGATTCGGCGCCACGCGGAGATACCGTCTCGGGCGGTTTTTACCGATGTATATGAATATGCGGTTATTTAGCTATTTCTAGTCCGGCGAATCGCGTTCAAACTGACGAAAAAAAAGAAGAAGCGACGGATGGCTTTTACGACGACCGCGCGGCGGCGGTGAAAATAAGTTCGATCATTTTTTTTTTTTTTTTTCAAACAAACTCGACGCCAACACAACTCGCAAAACTTGACGAACGGGTACTACCGAACAAACGGTCGGTCGGCGGCTTGTGTTTTGCTAACCGTTTTGGACGCGGCGGATTAATCCTTTATGGATTTTCACGGGTGAACACGAATACGCCCACGCGCCTATTTACATTTTTTTTTTAACCGATAGAAAACTTTTTCACACTGCAGGTGGTGCATAGCGGGTTTCTCAACGGCATCGACGTTTGTTTAGAAATTTTCATGTCAGAATACGTTCGAATTTCATCTCGTCTCCACACGTCGTCGTCGTCGTCGTCGTCGCGGTAAATTAGAAATCAACTGCGCGAGATCAATAATATTTATGGCAAAAGAATAACGTGACATTTTCTTACGGTTTGAGCAGACATTAAAAAGGTTACGACAACCGTCGAAATAAGTGAGTATTTTTTTTTTGTTTTTTAATTTATTTCACATTACCCATAAAAAAAATATCGACAGTTTTTATCGTTTTCGATTACCTAATAAATCTTCAAATTATTCGTGTATCCCGACGTAAAAACTAGATTAGCTAGGGAGTTGGACAAATTTAGAAAGCTTTACGACAAATTATTGTTATTTCCGAAAAATTCTTATTCGATTGTTCAATTACGTATTTATCGTTTTTAATTTCTCACAGTTAATCATAATGATAATATGCATAATTCAAATTTAAATATTCAACATTATATAATAAACAAAACTAATATAATAATAATTACTATGTTGACTTTGAAAATCTTAGTATTATTATAGTCCGTAGCGACTGATAGCAATTTTACGCGTTTTTAGTTTTTGCATAAGTCGACTAAAGAAACACGAGAATAATTAATAAAGAAGCGATTTAAAAACAATCAAAATAATTCAATTTTTGACACTTTCTTTATTCACATTTATTGATAATCATTAATCGACAATAACGCATTTCATAAATATATTTTTAAAACATTATAACTCAATTTAAACTACTATTGATCAAGTGTAATTTTCCAATACTAAAGGCCTGAAATAATGTTATGTTTCAATCTGAACTTTTAAATTATTACCGAATATTATGTATATACGTATTTTCCTCGACATTTTTTTTTTAAAAATTCAACCAGCCAACATAAATATATAGCGTCGGTTAACCCTATTTATTTTAGCTAGTCC
The DNA here is from genome assembly GCA_948098885.1 of Drepanosiphum platanoidis. Classification (NCBI taxonomy): domain Eukaryota; kingdom Metazoa; phylum Arthropoda; class Insecta; order Hemiptera; family Aphididae; genus Drepanosiphum; species Drepanosiphum platanoidis. Next base: position 5,100,850 of record OX402536.1, read on the forward strand.
CGAGCATACCGTTTCGCCTCGAGTGCACGCCACTGTCCTTTGTAGCGTTCGCGTGATTGATAAAATGAAATTTTTACACGTGGCGGAAACCGAACACGTATTAAATAATCAAACAGAGTCGTTTTAGTGGAAAGCGATGGAAACGAACGACCGTATCGAATGCGATTTGTGCGGTTTCCCTGTCGTACGCCTCCGTACACCTACAGACAACAAAAAAAAAAAAAAAAACGCGTACATCTAAATACGAATTTATTTGTACACAGTGTAACGTGACTAATTGATAATGACTTTGGACAGAGAGAGAGAAAATAAATACTTGATTTATTATAAAAATAACACAGTCGATAACGTTTCCAAAAAAAAAAAAAAACAATCTCTAACGATGTTATGATAATATAAAATATATACGCGCGTGTGCGTCTAAACGTACAAGTATATTAAAAAAAAAAAAAGGTAACTTAGAGCCGCGCCGAATTATTACTATATAAAAAAAACCTTTTGAACCCGAATAACACTACTGAAAGAGTAGTATACCTTACATCGTAAAAATGATACAAATGTTCGAATCAATTTACTTTGTTAGAAACGTCTTTTCACTTCAAATAAAAAAGTCACATTCAATAGAACACATTTCTCGGGGGGGGGGGGGGGGGGGGGGGGGGAAATAGTTTTATATGCAAAAGTGTATATTAAATTAAATCGCTCGTAGTGACTTATATTATTGAGTTTATTAAATTTAGAAAAAGTCGACGATAAAAATACGCACAATGCGATTATATTTTAGGTATAATATAATATGTTAATATCACAATCGAATTCGCTCGGGCGCGCGTGTGTGTGTGTGTGTGTCGAGTTTCACGCATTCGAGCGCCCAGAAAAACGTCGAGTAAATTGATAAACACACGATAAAACGTGTTTTGGAAACTTTGCGAAACCGTTTAATGAAATTATCCACTCGCGGCGTCGTCGTCGCGACGCAATATTGGCGTGTACGATAAATCGTTATTTTATGACAACGTCATCATAATACCGGGTTCATACAGACAAGAGTGACGAGCGACGTTTGACGAGTGCATTTTTAATACGTCATATTTAACAATAATAGACTACGTGTTTTTTATGTGCGATTTCGATTGACGATACCGGAGCCACGCGATTAGTATTTTGCCATTTGCCAACGAGGGCTCGAGTACACAGTATGTAATTAATTTTTACGTAATTTACGTAATTATCGAACTAGAACGAAAACAATACGATATATAATTACTAACGTGTATAATAGTATGACGTGAGTTATGGTTCAAAACGGTATAAAATGATTTTAATAATAAATCAGATGCCATAACTTTAGTATAACGTTTAGTATTTTGTGAAACATTGGCCTGAGACGTACATGATAATATTATATATCTCTTATATCAAATAAGTCAACGTTTTTTTTATTTTTTATTTTTTAACTTGTTTTAATTTTCGAGCGACGAAGTTATCAATAAGTTTACGGCCACAATAGAGGGGTACCACGGTGGATTGGATTTGAGAAAGCGAGACGATAACGCGAACGCGAAGGAGTAAAGATTCCGCGACAGGATATCAAGCCGTTTACAAGTTTAGTACATCTGTGCCGTCTAGAAGCGAGTAAATATCGAACGGGTACGCAGTTGTGTTTTACATTAAATCTGTATTAAATATTTACATTCAAACATGCAAATAAATCACAATGTTATAGTGTTCAAGTCGTGTCGTTAGCGGACGACTGTTCGAACACTGCGCGACGACGACGACGGCGGCGGTCTTCTACGTAAGTATAGTATTATTACTTTATTTTAGACAACTGTTTATAATAATAACAGAATATTATATTAAATATACATAAAATTTTTTCAATATACAAACTGTGTTAAATATATTTGAACAATAATAAAATAAATGTCTCGCCTTGAGTGTTATTATAAGAGTAAGAGTGCAAAAAAGTCACGACCGGTTACGATTGAAAATCATCATCGGGTGTACAGAGCACCCTTCGCTCGTGACTTTTTTGCACTCTTACTCGCCTCGAGGCGAGACATTTATTTTATTTTATTTTACTATTGTTTAAATATATTTAATAATATTTTGTTATATTATTATTTATGAGTAATAAAACATGAATATAATTATTTTCTATTTATTTAATATCACGTTTATATAATAATAATTGTGACCGCTTGTATTATTTTCTAGTACCACGGTGCTGGCCGAACAGCGCTAACCGAGAAAACATTTTAATATCGTAAACCACTAAAGCGAATACAAACACTCTTTTGTCGCTCGCAACGCCGCCGCCGCCGCCCGCTTGCGCTGCGAATATCCCCGGCCCGAAAACCTTTTCAATTCTCACGAACGCGACGAAAATTCATTAACGTTATACTATGGTTCGTATTATAATATTATCGTGGCGGCGGGGATCGCCTAAATAGTAATAATATTATCGTCGTATAGAGGTATATCGTTTTAAAACATTCTGACGCAGACCGGTAAAACGAAAAATTATTCGACCAAAAAACTTTGCGCTTCGAGTTGTGCTTTTAAATTAAACGCGCGCGCGCTTGATGTTTCCAAAATTTGCAAAACGAAACTTCTCCCTTTCCCGTACGCGTAGGTATTAAATGAATATATTATTATATTTTATGTTTAATGTATACACTGTGTACTATAGTACTACACACTGTACGAGGTAGGGAAAACACGACATTTTCGAAAAGATACGCGAGAAATTTTCTCTCTCGCGACATCATAAATTGATTACTCGTATATTTTATTCTTTAGTGCGGTTATTAACATAATACATATAATAGCGTGATTATTAGAGTTATATCGGATATTAAAACCACGGTTGAACTATTGCCGTTGAACAATAAAAATATATTAAAATCAATAATAACACTGTTTTTACATAACGTCGCGTATATACACTACTATATTATACTCGTTCAACACTATTATAGTGCACTGTACACTGCAAAACTATTCAGATACTCTGAAAACTGTTTTAGTTAAAAGCACGTTTTTCACTCGTGTCGTGAATCTATCGGTCGGCCGTGGAAACGAATAATGCCGTCGCATACATTTAAAAACCTATTTGAATACATTATTTGAACTGTTCAATTATTATATAAACATAATAAATATACTCGTATTTACAATCTGTAATATTATTATATACAATATTAGTAGATTTGATTACAACACGAAACACGGGAGGAGGGAAGCCCATCGGTGCGGAAACCTTCTGACCCTGGGGGGGGGGGGTGGTTTCTATAACAAAAAATGTACCTTTACCTAGTGTGTTTACAGAGAGAGAGAGAGAGAGAAAATAACACTTTGGAAAAAACTGCTGGATATATGACGACACGAATGTAAAAACTGCCCGTCTCTGAATACACATCATATAAAATTTATATGCGAGTTACGAAATTTACGACCGAAAAGGTTTGTGCACACATACGCGCGCGCATCGGCATTACGTGACCGATGCACAACAGTATGATATTTCATATCACACGCGACATATTATTAATAATTAGATGAGACGCGCGCAAAACGAATTTATCACCCCCCCCCCCCCCCCCCCCGAAAACGACACTATTAGTTTTGGATTTAATTGTTCAACAAACCAATTACTAGATTATTCCGTCGACACCCCCCTGCTGCTCAGACGAGTATAAAAATGACATTTTCTTTAAATAACATTACGTATTGCCAAAACTCTAATAATATAATGTTTACTACGACGACGTACGTACACAATACATCTGCCGTTTTCTGCAATTTTACATTCGTCGATTGTAGGTACCGCCGTGTTTGTTAATATTATTTCGAAAAAAACCAAAGCCGCGTTTCGTTAAATAGTATTTTCGTGTTGCAATCGAACCGCTCTTTGTGGTTAGGGTGCTCGATCAAAGCACCGCTCGCGCTTTCAATAAGTAGGTACCCGCCGCGTAGTATTATTTATTTATAATCACTGACCTTTTCTTACAACGGTAAACAAACATGACAACAGAGCCTGTAGCGACCAAGAGAAATAATTCGGCTAATTTTAAAAACAGTAATCACGGCGAAATATTACGTATAATATATAGAACACGTTTTCCGTCGGTAAATCGTTAAAAAAACGTATATACATTTTAGAACAGATGTCGATTACGCGAACCCACTGAAATGTTATCGAATAAATTAATAACTCTTGGAAATTGATCGCATCAAATTAGAGTGAACGATTTCGAAATAAAACTATAATAAAATACGTTTCCGTCCGCCGATCAATTCGTAGTGTTTTAATAATGTTCAGTTGTCGATTCTCATTCCGCACAGTATTTATTATTATTATTATTATTATTATTGTTATTTGTATTTGACTCTTTGAACAATATACTGTCGTATTGTTTATACGAGACATTATTGTTTAAGTACTAAAAAAAAAATAAAATAAATAAATATTCTAAGCCTACGGAAACAATGCTGAAATTAATTCGTTTATCGAGGTAGCGATACAAAGACGAACTCATTACAATAACAGCATTTTTTCATCATTTATTTATCTACTGTTATTTGTATTTTAATCTTCATTATTATTTCTTGTAGACATTCAAGTATTGAAGTGTTCGGTTTCATGAAAAAAATAAAATACGAACAATACTATCTCTCGCGGTGCCCACTACCTACTTACTAAGTAAGTCTTACTTGGATGAACTTCGAAATAAGAAGGAAAATAATAGAAAAAGCGTTATCGAATGTACGTATACTAATATAATAAACACGTAAATGAAATCACGATAAAATACAATACTAGTACTGGAGAGAAAACGTTTATTAATATTATCGCATTAATTATGTTTCACGCGTTTCTTCGTAAGCACACGGACGTATTGGAACGATAGTCAAAATCGATGTGAAAACCAAACGCATAGAACGCAAACGTATATATTTCAAATCGTTGAAAAACGGCGAGGTTTTTCGTTACAATACATCGACTTGCGTCGCGGGAATAATGCATAATATACGAATCGGAATTAAATACATTTCAAACCGAGTGAGTAAAGCCCATTTTCATTTCACGACGACGACAATAATAATAATAGACAATGTGTCGCCGCGTTTGTTTCGCGTGCGGCGCAATCGTTTTTTTTTTTATCGCTTCGGCCTGCAAACCGACGACGACGACGGATTTAAATTTTTCCCGTACTGAAAACGCAATACGAAACGCTACTCCGGTCTTACGCCAGCCGGGACGCGCGTAGCTCTCTCTATTCATTATGATATTACTACGTGCGTCTCGGAGTAGATTTATCTTAAATGCCTCGAATAATTTCCAATTTGTAAACAATTTAATCGGATGTATATACGCCGGCATTGCATCGTGCACACGCCGACTAGCTATACGTATGTATACAACACGATATTATAATACTCGACGATATTACTTATACCTAAAATACATTTCAATTCGCATTGTCTTTGGCGTTTTGCTTCGAGGATTTCGTCTGCTCGAGCGTAGTAGTAGTAGTAGTAGTAGTAGTACGCGGTTCGTCTCTCCCACTTTTATCTGCTTCTCCCGTTCGAGAGAACGAAAATAAAACTATTTGTCAAAGGTTTTTGTGCTTTTTTCTTTCTCGCTTACGTATTTTGTAAACTCCATAATAATTTTAAATACTCATCTGTTGATTCAAGTCGTTTCAAACCCTCTCGATAATATTATACCCACCCGGCGAATCGGAATCGAGCGCGACCGAACGCCTTGGCTCCGTCGTGGACACCCGATGTTCTGGGACACCGAGAAGGCGAAACAAAATCATCTATACTTTTCCGGGCGGCCAGACGAAAATGTCCAAACGCCAGCGTGTACAGTCGAAGCCGTTGTGTCGTGTGCCGTTTCGAATGATAATTTTGAAAACCTGACGTTTCGTCCTGTCTGAATTTACACTTGAAACGCATACAGCATGTGTCTCGCGTTCAACAATTTGACGACCGAATAATAATTATACTGTTCAAACGTTTGAGAAATCCATTAAATAGACGTAATTAATCGAAACCGAAAACGTGTTTAAACTATACATACGTGTATATCGTATTTACCGAAACACCCGGAAATAGAAACTGTTTCGGCGCCAATCATGCATGTATCGCGAATACCTTTGTAATAACGACTATCGTACGGTCGCGTGATGTCAGCACGTGTGCTAATCGAACACATCGATGTAACGGCCACCGCGCGCATTTGCACGTTGTTATTGATTTTAAAAGTCTCGCGAGTTTTGAAAAACCGCGTGGATACAAAGTAAAAACCGAAAAAACAGAATATTAACCTGTAACCCGTTCACAAAAGTCGCGAAAGAAAATGTGTCGTGCGAAAACTTGACGGAAATTGATGGAAAAAACAAATCGCGTCTGGCAGTTGAAAATCGAAATTTTTCGTACCTTTTCGGGGGGGGGGGGAGGAGGGTGAACGTTTTTTGTACGACTATCCGACTAAGCCGACGACGTACAAACGCGTATTTCTACAAATCTCTCTCGCAGTAGGTTCTATGTAAATCACGTTTGGGGCGTGACCTTCCTTAAATCGTACCGTTGAAAGTTTTCCGGACCGCGGAAGTTTTCCGGCGCGTTTTCCAAAAATCCAATCTCCGACGTGAAAACTAATTTCGGTTTGCCCCGCGCCGCAGCCGTTTGTGCAATATTGTCTGTCTCGTCTGACTACGATCGTTTTTTTTTTTTTTGTCGTCTCTCGACGACGACGACGAGCCGCCACCATCGATCAGTCATTGCCGCGAAACGATTTACCGACGACGACGACGTGCGCATTATATTTTACAGATATTGCCAGTCGGCAACAAGTAGATACATTCTCGGACGGATAGAGACCGACAAACTCGTCGATTTACTCGAACGAATGTCTGATAGGCTAAAGTCTATCAAATTTCAAACCAATATGTCAGATAAACGGTTCCAAGTGAAACAGTCTCCTCGATATCGGTCTCGATTTCTAAACAACAAACTATAATAATATAGTTTAATTAAAATTCGTCGAAATATCCAATTTTTATCGAAATTGGATTTTCTAACGCGCGTACAATCTTTATATTACACTTTTAAGCCTCGACTATTGAAATTGAAAATCTTAATATACATTTTTTAACACAACGGAAAGTTTGTAGATGTTGTCAAAATAATATTATGTAATTAAAACGCTTATAAAAAATAAAAGGTGTAATCGGATTTTCGATATTGTGTTCTATACAAGAAAAAGAAATGTACGAAAAACTTTCTATATTATGTTTTCGAAAAGTTTCCAAAATTGGAAGCCATCGGGATTTTACGGGGAAAAAAAACTAAGAAAACTTGAAACGTTCAAGCGCCTGTAAATAGTACAAATTAAATTGTACTCATTACACGAGTATTCGGTAAACGTTTCAAGTATCGTTATCACTTGAATAACAACAGCAAATAACTAATGTAATTAAATACGTCCGAATCGCACGATCAGGTGGAATAATATGAAACATGTGTGTTTTAAAATTTACGAAATTAAACGACGACGATAATATAACAGTAGTTGATAAAAAATAAAATACGATTTGAAATCCGTCTGTAGTAATATAGACATAAATCACACGGGATATTGTGTTTGATTTTCATTGTTAAATATGTCGTTTTACTCTTTGACGGTCGGAAGAGAAGTGTTTGTTTTGTGTAAATTATTTCATCGAAAAATATTATAATGCACATTTATCGAGTTTCAATAATATTAGTAAAGTAAAAAAACAGTGTGTGTTCGAACGCCTTGAAACCAATAATTATTATCCTCTACTTTATTGTTGTCAAAGGTAATGGAAAATAATCGTTGAAACCCGGCGACGAGCACTGAAAAATACAGCGCAGTTGTGTGTGTGTGTGTGTATGCATTCGTTAAAAATATTTTTTTATTTTTTCCCCCGCGCGCGCGCGTGTGTGTAAACGTTTTTATTTACCGCGGAGCTACACTTGAGAGGTACGCGACTAGAGACCCGATTAAAAATATAAAACGCCACACGTGGAATTTTTTTTTTTATTTAAATGTCGAATATACTGAATAGACTTTTGAGTGTTAAACATTTATATTTATACGCGCGCGCGCGCGCGTGTGTGTTGTAAACTTTGAGATAGCAAACGTGCCCGCGGCCATAGAAATTTAAATATAAAAACTCGGACGGACGGGTTCGCATTGTTGTACAAACACTGTAAACAGATCGGAGTTAATTGGTTCTCGATAATTCGCTAATTAATTCGCAACGAAACGTTACCCCCGCGTGACCGTCGCGCGTCGTCGCATCAATAGCCAAATGCCGTCGTCGTTAGAATAATACACTTGAAATTCATCGAAGGGGCGGGCGAAAACAATCATTGAATATTATATACTCGTATTTATGACGGTTTCGTGAAATTAACATTCGCAGGAGACACCAGACGCGCGCAGTGCCCGTGGAATCGATATCGAATGCGAATTATTCGGTCCGGACTGAAATATTTCACTTGCCTGTTCGACGCGCGGGAAAAGAAAGGTTTTAAGTCGGTCAAAGGGTCGAATTTACGACGAGCGAAATGTAATGATACGTCTTGTTCGTTCGATCGGTTCACAAAACATCGTCCGAGCGCGAAACGGCTTAATCCGCTCTCGACGAAATCATAAGACGCGAATTCGAACGCGCGAGTGGTGTAGGTACTTATACGAAAAATCACCGACTAAACAATTCAACGCCCTTATACATTTTTTAATAAATCCCGATTGGTTTTATTCGGAATATTATTATAAAATTTTATTCTTGCGTTTTACATTTTGACAACACACGAATTCGCACCCGCGGGGAGCTTTCTCCGTACTGCCTGAAAGTTGTTTTATAGAAGTCGCGGGTTACTACCTACTGGTAGGTAGGTACTAGATTTAGTTACCCCCGTCCGTTTGCTATCGCGTGTCGCAGCGGCGCGGCGGTTTGTCCACAAACTTCCAGGGACAAGGCGATTTGAAATAACAACCATTTCCCCTTTCAAATGACACCGTCGTCGGTGGTTCTAGCCGAGCTCGCGATACGTTTGAAATTAAAAACTATTCTTCGCAAACGTTAAATAAGAAAATCGAAATTTCTTTTCGTGCTGTTTGCAAAGCGATTACATAATAGTGTCGTCTACTACTAACCACGAAACGTCTTTGTTCTCGCCTGTATGTTTAAAACGAATATTATATTCGTTAATGATTTATCCAAATAATAAGTACTATTTTACTAAATAAAATTTCGTTCGGTTTCGTCGACAATATTGTATAACGTTTTTGCTCTAACTAAAAATAGTTTAAACTTAAATAATATAAAAATCAAACCTCGGACTCGATGGGCTTTTGAAAATCCGCCACTGATGTGCTCCGGCGCGTACCGTACGATTTTAGACACCGATGTTTTCGTAACCGTAGCCGATATTATTATATACGATAATACGGTTCGAATTACTGTTTCCGAGGTGCTTCTAAATGCGATTTTGATGAGCGCCGTGGGATTCGAGCGGGTTCATACTGTGTGTGTGTGTGTGTATTCTTTTCATTCGTCGATAAACTTCTTCTTTTTTTCCTTGTATAAATCTCGCGAAACTATGCTCTCCGGAGGAGTTTTGACTTTCGAGAGTGTTGTTCCTTCCGTTCCGGATGAACGGCGTTTCCTATTGGGAATACCGCGCGACGAGTGCGCAACTACTGATTCGTTTACGAGCACTTTAAACGCTACCGCGAAAAACACCGTGACGAGTTCGCGAGTTTTGAATAACAAAAGATGAAACTGACGCGGACAACTAAATTAATGAAATGACGTCGTTCTCCGTCCGCAACGATAATATGACGAAGAATCCCCGCTATCCGTTCAAACTTTAAAATTTTCATTTAAGAATAATAATAATAATAATAATAATAATACATCGTACAATATAATATAAATATTGAATCGAGTATGTTTTACAAACACGGGCGCGCAAAAATCTCGTCCGTACGGATTTATTTAATAAAAGCAAACAACAATATCGACGTATTTAAATAATATATAATATGTCGTTGTGTTTACTTGTTGTCGCGTGCGCGACGAAGTTTGTTATCATCAAGTCATTCGTGTGTAAGACGGGATAGTGCGCAGTTCGCTGCCGCGAAATATATATAATATAATATACAGGCACATATTGAATATGATATTTATAAAGGATTTTTAATATTTTCGTTCCATTGTTCCTCTCGCGGTGTACAGGACGAAAACTTTAGTGCTCGCGCGAATTTTCTTCGCGCGTAACACATTATTATCACTCGTACTCACAACGTGTTTAGAGCCTTTTTTTTTTTCAGTAACAATTATTATCGCTCGACAATCGCGCGAGTAAAACGAACCCGTATGGATTACGCGCGAAATAACAATAGCTGAACATTTCATCAGATCGTCGATGTTATTGAGCGAAGACGCGGCGACGATGCGCCCGAACAGACAACTTGTGCTGCGATCGACTTCGATCCCTCGAGTGTAGTCGGTTATCATTTTTTCCATATTTCTCGCGCCAAGTACCGTATTGATACTTGATCAAGTATTTCGACACCAAACTAAATTACCACGTGCATTTATTTCATTTTTTTTTTCAAACAAAACGCATATTCAAACTCGTTGCTTTCTACTGCATTTTTGTTCGGTTCAATCGTAGAATATCGAGCCCCATCATTAATTGTTCTCGAATAAACACTATCGATCGTGTACATTGAAAGTTCTAATACTTCTTTTATATTCTAGTTATGGAACGACCAGAATGTCAATTCCAGTGCACCTATACCTTCATTTGATTCCGTCACGAGTTATTAAAAGAATATTGTTAAAATAAAAAAATTTCACTTCGAAAACGATCCGTCGCAACCCGGTTTGTACCATTACGATTATACTCACTATTACCGACCCAATCGGTTTGTTACCGAAAGTAAATATAGTTTTATAATCATTATTGTGACAACCGAATTATCGTGTAACTGCAACACGACTGTTTGTAATAGTGTGCATTTTATGTGTTACAATTTCGGGCGATATTGTCGAGATACGAGTATGCACAAGTTTCACAATAATTGAAGGATGGTTAAATTAAATCTCGAGCACAATAACGAAATGAAAATAAATATACGAAAATAACGTTTAGGAAAATAGATCAAATCGGCGGCGGCGCGTATCCGACAGACACACTCTGTTCGACCGAACGAACCGAACGACGACGCGTATTTACATTGTGGATATACACTTGTATAATATTAACTCGGTGAATATTGATACGTCGTCGTACGGTTTCGACATAAGGATCAACTTTTCCCGGGTGAACGCCGCCGGTCCTGTATCTCGTTTATACGAGTGTATGCGTGTGTGTGTGTGTGTGTGTGTGGCACGATAAGCGGCGAAAAAGGAAGGAACACGCGAGATATAAATTTCGCAGAGGATTTCCTGAAACCGGAGAGTGCGCGCGTTGTTCCGGCGACAAATTTAGAATATTAAATCGATGTAACCAGCAACGACACAATACGCTCGAACAATACCCAAATGACCCGGCCGTAAAACGTTCCCGTGGTAATAATAATAACACGTTAGATACGGTTATAAGATAAACATATTCTCAAAGGTTTCGTTTCCTTTTTCTCTGTATCCGGCTGTCTCTCCCACCCCCTCTCCCTAGACATATATACGCGTATACGGTTTTTTTTCTTTTTCTTTTTCATACGTATAATATACTCGCAAATGACTGTGGGCTGCATTATTCATGTGCACGGCGGCGGCGGCGGCGGCGACAAATATTCCAAGAAAAACCTAGTTTATTCGCCCGGGTTTTGAATAACGTAAGAAGCTTTGTCCCCGCACCGAAGTCGTATAAAAATGAATTCACGCGATAATTCCCAGTAGTCCGCGCGGTGTAATAATAATTATTTCCTCTTTCTGCCGCAGGATACACTCGTACGAGTGCATTCGTAAAAATATTTTCCCGTGCCCGCCGCCAAATATTAATTTTATGATAGTCAAGTCTTTGGACGACCGTAGTTTCCGCGTGCGAATACGTTTTCGGCCATTTCAGTTATTATTTGCAATAGTATTCGTGTGTGTTCGAAGTATAAATCGTATTAATTATTAAGTTTGTGTATATTTTACTTGCGTGGAACGAACATCGTCTAAACACAAAAAGCATATTATATGCGTAGGTCGTTTTTTTTACAATAACCTGCGAATAACATTGTTGGCCCTAAATAGTGATAATAAAACGTGGTCGTGTTTCTTTTTTATTTCAATATTTTCAACATTTAACCGGTCATCAGTGTCAAGCTTGACGATAAAATAACCGTTTCAAACATTAGGTACAATTGATGCGGAGACATTTCTATTTATTATTTACACACGGCTTTATTCATAAACGGGTAACTGCGATTTTCTCGTCACGATAAAAAAAAAAAAACGACATGATTTACTCGAGTCGAGTAACTATTGCAGTTGTATTCGATTTTCAGCAGTATTTTCATACGTCAATTGTACCTGTTTGAAGTATGAAAATCGCGTCAAAACAATAACAATGCGTTATGATTAGGTCTGAGAACGTAATGTCCTGAAAATGCCCTAAAAATGCTTTTAGATATGCCTTCGAAATTCGTGACGACGCACTTACAAAATGCGTTAAATTTTTTTTTATTTTAAACAATTATTTTCAAACATAAATTTATTTATTAATAAACATTTTAATAGGGAGCACTTAAAGGGGGCTTGCGATGTATATTTTATGAGTTGCTTGAATGAGATGTGAAAAAATTTCCCAGTAACATTACATAAAACCAAACTACCATTGAGAAAATATTTTCCGAAATCTATTTAGTATTATCCCCGTAAAAATGTTAAAATAAAATAGAAAACAAAATCAATTTTTAATACCCTGAAAATGTTCACTAACGCGTTTGAAAAAAAGTTTTCCAAGTTCAATATAATATCATTTAAATAATTACACGAATTTTTACAAATTAAATCGATTTTCTTGAGGTTTTTTTTTTTACCGAAACTATTTAAATTAAATGTCTGTAAGTGAGGATCTAACCGGCACTTAAAAAAAATGACCAAACCGTTTTTTCTGTTTTCTAGTACACTTCAGATCGAATTCAAAGATACTTTCAAAATCATTCCACATTGATTAAACTATTTGAACCGATGGCAAAAAGTCTTTGTCACACAAAATGTAAGTACGTATTAAAAACCACATAATTATTTTTAAAACGACTCGTTTGTGCGCGCGCAAGAGAGTTACGACTGCTCCGACAAAAGTGAACACAATTATGATTATGATGTTTATGCACTTAAAAATACTGAAATATGTATGCACTCGTGCACTAAAAAAAAAATTAGCAAATTATGTATTAAAAATAGACTCAAAGGGATAAAAATATATCCGGTTGACTTACGGTTAACTATATAACTATAATTTAAAATGTGAAAATATCGTCCACCGAATCGTAATTCGTAATAAACATGTATTTTAAAATTCATCGAAAATTATGTAAAAATAAAATACGAAATAAATAGCGGTTAATACTCGTATAATAATAACAAAGTATTATTAAATATAATATAAAATAATTTATTTATAATAAACTATTGAGTATCCTCCAATAATAGTAATATAAATAAAAATTAAAAAACGAATCGCCCGGAGTGTTATAATAAAAAAGTGCAAATATCAGATATAAATATAAATTATGTTTGTTATAACTTTACAAGTAAAGAAAGTGTCAGTCGACGTGTAACTTCTATATTTATATCTACAGCTGCATAAATACTTTATACATTAAAAATATTATATTAAATAACCGAATGAGAAAAAAAAAGTTTGTTTCAATCGAAATCAAAAATGAAATATTTCTTTAAAACACGAAAATATAAACACATGACGTTATACGAATTAAAAAATAAGCAAATATTTTCAACGTGGACTTTATTCGCCGAAATTCGATCTGAGTAACCGTGGTATAAGACCACATAAAAACACGCGAAACCATAAACATCATAATCCCAACAACTAATAATCATTTGTTACACGACGAAATTGCAGCGGTATAACGTCAAACTAAATCGATAAATTCCTTATTAGACGCATTTATCTATCGGAATCGAACACCGAGTTCCGCGAATCGTCTCGAATGAAAAAAAAAACTCACTATACAAGTAAATAATAGCTAGCGGAGTCAACACATAGCACGAGAAAAAACTGTTTAGAAATAAACATGAAAATATTATATAACAAGACGTTTTACCGCAGCGCCTAAAACTGAAAACCAAAAGTGAATAAAAGTCTACAATAACGCCGAATAATTTGAAAAGTTTCAAAACGACGACGACGAAGTGTCGTCGTTTTTCGGAAGTTTTTTTTTCATTTTATTTCACCTAATTTATTAAAATTAACGGCGTACGTTTTAAAGTATCGTCCCGTGTCTCGGAATCGTAAAGATAAACCGTAGGGAACTTTCGGAGCACTCGACGGCTCGTCCGACAAAAGGTCGCACGCCGAATTAACGAAACGGAAAAAAATAAATAATAATCGCAAAACCTGGTCGCACTAGGAATGTAAAAATCAACCGACCCGTATGTGTGTGTCATCGTAAACGGTCGTCTTCGACGTGGGCCCCCGGCTAATCCGGTCCGAAACGATGTCCTTCGCGTTCCCCCCCCCGCGGCGGCGAATCGAACGATTGTGTGTTTGATTTCGTTAACCTTTTCGGGGACCGATGGAATGGGCGGCGCGGCGGTCCTTTGTTCGCGCGCGGCAGATTGCCACTCGAAAATTCGTTTTTCCATATTTTTCACTTCGGCTTCTTTTTCTTTTTTTTAGGTCACGACACACTGTGTGCGACGACGACCTGAAAAGGCTATAAATACCATGCGCGCGCGATTGAAAATCAGGACTCTGTTCATGCCAAATCAAGCGGTAATGTTTTCACCGAACGCGCGCGCGGAACACTCGAAAACGTCCCACTCACATTAGACCTATTCTTATGGTATAATGTTATGCGCTCGCGTGTGAGTGCGACGTTTCGAGTGTCGGCGGTAACCGCCGCCGCCGTAGCCGCCCGTGTTTGCGCCGTCTCAACACAGAAAAAAAAAAGAGAAAAAACGGCGACGTTTTTTAAGACTGTTCGAGTTTTTAACCTTGTTCGCGGGCATAATCCCGCGCATTCGAGAAAATGTCAAGTGTTCTTCGACGGCGTACATACCGCGTATGCGCGCGCGACACCGACCGTCTCTATATTATGACGTCGTACGCGTATCGTCGAGCGACGATCGTCACCGTTCGCGGGGCCCGGACGTGCCTCGTTAATACCGCGGCACAATGGAGAACGCGACGAAATGTACATCGTATCGTTGTTATTATTATTATTATTATTATATGACATCCCGCGTCGTTAAATGCCAAACTATACGTATAATGTACAACTATATACGTCGTGTATACGCCCGTTAGGTAATTAAACGCGACGAGATATCGTATTGTTAAACGGAGCGTGTAGGGAAAAGTATATTATTATCGTTATTATGTCACGAGAATAATACGTATATAGTTTGTTTGGAAAACACTCGCGAAATAGAAGAACGTCACGCGTTTCGAAAAAATGATTCGTTTTTAACGATTTACCGAAAAACAGATCGATAGGCCAATAAAATGTAACCAACGGTATGCCCAACAATAATATTGTCGCGCGCACTATATTATGTTCTCTTTCGTGTGCTAAACAGATTTTCGATCGTTCAAATACTATTGTTTTTTCGATCGTGTGAGATTATGAACAGGACATACGGTAAAATATACTATATCGACTACTAAACGATGTTCGTTTTGATGTTTTCGGAATTATTTGCGTTGACTCGTGGAGTTACGATGACAATCCGCAGTAGTTGTCTACGAAGCATCGAAAAACCTCTAAAATCACGATTTGTGCGTCGTTTTCTTCGGCTTTGCCGGGGGGACGGTCAAACGAGTCGTGGCTTTTTTTTTCAGTAACGCTTGTCCTAGTAGAATATCGGATAAACAACCTCGGTCGTTCGTTAATCTCAAAATAAAATATTTCCTAATATCATCTCTGTTGTCATAAAAACGTGACGTATATCGCATATCGCCCGTCGTATATTATATTATTAACCTCTCCGCGATAAAATCATTCGTCCACCGTTGTACGTGTATTTACGCGATTATTATAGTTTTTAGTCACAGCGCATAAGGCGTAACGTTTAAACCGATTAGAGAAAAGTCGCTAAATTTATGCGGGCGTATCCATCGCGTTCGCGATAATATACCGTGAACCGATTCAAAGTCAAACTCGTGTAATCCGTACTGTACTCACGAGCGTATAATAAATTATATTCCACTCGTTTATCACATATTATTGCGAGTAGAATTGTTGGAATCTTTAAAATATTAATATATTACGTTGTCTCGTATAATATACGTATAACTGATTTTTCTCTTTACACATTCAATACGATTTTCATTGGTTTAAAAAACAATGAAATAATAAATCACCCGAAGCTAAAAAGTGGATAATATTTTTAATGCGAATCGGTACTTTGATCGTAAACTCTTCGTAATATATCTAGATTGCTCACCTAGAAATACTTCATCACCTAATATTTTAATAAAGAGTTTATTCTTTTAGGTAAATTGTATACGTTTCTGATCCCAACAATTATAACACAATTTAATAAACTAATAAACAAAATTCCCAACGAACGTTTTTCACTGTAAAATAATTTAATTTCTAGACTTATTGTCATCATAACTATTATCATTATAATAGCTCGCAACTATATTTTTGAATTGAAATGCTATTATGTAGTAGGTAAGAATATAATAATTATTTAATTCTTAAACGACTTATTTAATATTATTAAAACGTTGAAATCGAATTTATATTAAATTATTATTTAATTGCGATCTTCGACGGTGATTCGGATTTACTTAAAAGATGAAAATTTCAAACACGCAATGAGTATAATTAATAGGGAAAATCAAGGTTTCGGTTGACGTATGTATCGTGACACGGAGTAATGATAATAATGATCTAAGATTATGATGATTTTAAAAATAAATTGTTTTACAATTATTATTAAAATCCATTGTTGTTTTAATATCATTAAAATTATTTCAAAGTCCAACGACCTAAGTAACAAAAAAAAAATCGTTGAACGTGAATTATTATTAAACAAGCTGCAGCTATATTATTATTGGTCATAACAATGCCTATAAAACAAACAGTTACTAGTTATTTGTTTATTACTCTGAATATAAAACGGTTTATGGTATCTAGTAAATTTTGTCTCGTTAATGCTTTGAGAGTCGGTTTTAAAATTGCCTCTACAGTTTTCTAATAATCGGGTAAAACTAATGTAACGAAAAAACACCAGAAAAAAGTACGGAAAACCTCTCGATTATTTCAAAACTATTTTTATTTTTATTTTTTTTTTTTGTTCTCATATTATCGTAATTCGATACAGAATAATCATAGATACATCATATTCGATTGACGGCTGTTCCTCGTGACGTTTTCGCGACGCCATGTTCGACCACCGTCGACGTTTCACATAGCCGAGCTTACTTAGCGCCCCTCCTCCTGTTGCCGGTAAAACAATACAGTCGAGTGGATTTATTTCTGCAGTCTGAACGCGATAAATCTCAACAGATGCGCCCGTCCGATAACCGTGACGCCGCGCGCCGCCGTTTCCGTCTGATTAGTTACCGGAGTTGCGACACGGTAATGAAAAATATAGGCCCCGCGATCATCAAACCGTCATATACCGTCTATCGTCGAGCAAACTGAGATTGGCTCGTTAATAGAATAATCGAATATAATTCCCGGATGTTTCAAAGCGAGTGCGACGCGGGAAAATATTACGTTCGAGTGCGCTCGAAATCGCGACGATTTCGCTGCGCGACTAGATGACACACGATAGCGCGCGACGGTGTCGTCTTGTAGTCAAAGCGCACCCGAAATAAACAAGCGATCTCGCCCGTTTTATCGCGCGATTAACCGCGACGAGCTCATCAATGATGTGTCTTCGAGTGTCTGAAATGAAAGAGAAGTCGTCTGAAAGAGACGTTCGCTAACTAATGAAGCACACATAATACTGCAAGGACGAAACATAATTTTGGACTACTGCTGCTGGACGGCGGCGTGTTTGGTTCGATCAGATC
Source organism: Drepanosiphum platanoidis (assembly GCA_948098885.1). NCBI lineage: Eukaryota > Metazoa > Arthropoda > Insecta > Hemiptera > Aphididae > Drepanosiphum > Drepanosiphum platanoidis. The sequence goes on from OX402536.1 coordinate 5,119,120, forward strand.
ATAATATTATATTGCAACTCAAATGTAAACTGCAGTCGGATTAGTCAGTGTTTTATAATAAATTATTATGACCTTCGAGAGAGAGAGAGAAAAAAAAATAATGTTTTTTCAAACATTGAATCAGACAAAGACAAGTGAAATAAGACAGAAGTAAAATATACGTATTACGGATACAAAAGAACAGCTGTTAATTGTGTTTGGTCGTTTGAATAATTAAAGATTGATCATCGTCGGTGATATTGGTTTATTGTGATTTACAATAAGACAATATACTATACCGGCGAATGTGAAAAATGCAATTTCCAGTTGTTATTGCAATAACGGCAGCGCGTCGTCGTGATCAATTGCAATGTGTATCGTTTAATAATTTCGCGTAATATGAATTATAAGTTATTGATTGCTATTGTATTTCAATGTATCGGATAAATTAATTTTACAGCTCATCTCTGGTCGAATAATATAATAACTGAACAAACGTTATCAATAATTTATTAAATCGTGCCCTTACGTCGCATAACAAGCTATTCAATTTGGTGATTCTATAAAGCCATCGAGAGCCAGCCGTGCCGAATTAGACAAATCAAAAATCGTTTGTCGGAAAACGACATTATCCACTTGAACATTACGAGTACAACCACGGTTTGTAAGTATGTTTTAAACATCCGAGTATAACATTTAATATAACTGTGTATCGATATTAGTCAATCAAACATTGGCCGTATAGTGTATTGATTATAATATTTTATAACTATAAAATCATTGAAAACGATTAATTTACGCGATTTTTACTTTTAGAAAAAACAACGATGATATTATATATAAAATCTATGATTATGTATGCGATTCGGTATACGACAGAATGTTATACTTTTTTTTAAAATTCATTACACACGCCATTCTCTATCGGACGGTCGAATAAATCAAAACAAAATAATATTGACGATTCATAACGAGAATATTGGTCTCGTCGTTTAAAAACCGATCGCGACGGAAAGTCCTGAAGAAAATTCACGTTTATTTATTTCGTTTACCAGAAAACCTAGAACATAAAAAAAGTATAGGTACTCCTCGTAGCGTCAATAATGATAATACCTCCGCCGCCGCGACGATTAATAAAATAAATACGGCTCGAGAATATTATTATTCGCCGCGCTCTCGAAAATTGCATGCCGCGGCTCGGCGTCTACGCGTTGATCAGATTTTAATAAAAAAAAATAACGGACGGCGGCGGCGCCGAGAGCTACTCTAATTGATTCGAGAATATTTACATTTTTTTTTTCCAACCGACGACGTAACGATTACACAATGTTCGCTTAGGTATTTTAATTAAACGGGACGAACGCCTTTGACTATTGTCTTTTACCGAATATTATACGTATTTCGCGGGTAGTGTTGATAGTTGAGAGGACCGATGGATTTTTGAACCCGATTTTTAGAAAATTTCAATTCGTTTTAAACAATGCCGATTTGAAAACTCGATGCCGTTCGGAGCGCGTAAAATTTAGATAGTAATAAATTATTATTATTACAGCGCGAATCGTTAGCCGGGGTGGCCGTTGATATGCGCCGCGTTGCGTATCCCGCGGTATACAATCGGGTATCATTACTGTTTTCAATTACTATTATCATAATATCAATATTTAACGAAAGTGTGTATTATAAAATAATTATACGCCAGCGGTGGATACAGACGTCACGGTTTCCACCGCGAACGGCATTCAAATCTACTGCGACTCTTGGCGTATTATTATGATAATATGCGCGCACCGATACGCAATAATATTATGTTTTTGGGTTTCCTGTCATTAACGCGACCGTTTAAAAACCCATTATAGCTATTATTTGTGGATTTTTTTTTTTTTTTTTGATTTTTTCACCCGTTCGTGTGTAATCGCTAAATAATAATCATCAAGTTTAACGAATGTCGCCTGGTCGTTTTGAAAATAATTTAAAACGTTCAAAAATAATAATAAATAAAAACCGGCAATCCTGTGTATTAAGTATGGTCGAACTTCGCGGTCGAGGATCAAAGTCGAGGACAAAAGTAACGTGACTCGACGACGTCACATTAGTCTCCGCATCGTTTCTATTTGGGAGGTAATGCAAACGTAGCGTCGTCGTTGGCCTGTTTGAAAAATTAAAATATAAAGTGTGTTTGACGACGTAACATGATCACACGGTTCCAGGACACTTCGGAAAACAATTAAATCTGAAGACAACTAATACGGAATACCGTCGCCGTTAAATCCTGAGCAGATCGAGTCTGAGTATTGGAATTGCCTCGCTCTGAGGCGAGAGATTAAGTGACGTAAAATTTTGATTTTCAACAATATTAAGGAAAGGATTCGTTACCGTGTCGAAGAGGACGAAATCGTTATCCGATAGGTGCATAACTAGGTGCAAACACTCAACACGATCTAAACTATTCGCCTCGACAATAGTATGTTTTATATAAACAGTAATTGACTGTTGTTTTGCCTGTCCGACAATAATCAACAAACGTACACGTTTTCCGAGCTTTTTTGCGTCAAAACCTACGAATCCCCCGTGTATGTCAAGACGACGGATCCGAAGAAAACCAACAAAAAAAAAAACCCAACCTAACCGACGACGTTTGTATTTCGATTGAACCACAGCGAAACAGATCGCGATTATCGTTTAATCCCAAGCGCCAGACCGAAATTCAATCGATAAACCCGGATAAAATAGAAATGAAATTATGAAAATAGCCGGCGCACGTGTGAGGGGGCCGTGCGGTTCGGTGGACATGAAAACGTCGTCGGGCGCGCCACAAAAATTTATAATCAAATATCGCGCGGCTTTACGTCTGATCGTTGGCGATTATTATATTATTGCGCGCTTTAACTCGGAAAAATAACGTTTAGCGTCGAAGAGACGAATAAAGACTCGGAATCGAAACGTGACTACTACTCGAACATTGAAAGTTCCGAGAGTGACATTTGCCACGTCGAGAAATCAAAGCAGTTTGGGTGCCGCGGGATAAGACTATAAACTCGCGAGATGAGGCCGTGGATAATACGGAACGACGCGCCGTTAACCGAGGAGAATAAGCCGCTTTTTCTCCGTTACATATGTTAAGTAATTATAGAGGATTTCAAATGATTGTCGATGAATCTATTTTCCAAATTGGTTCAACAGAGACGCGTGTTTAAGCTTCTTTTGATACTCTTTTATAAGCTTCGCCGAAAGTTCTGCCGTCGATGCGCGCAAAGCCATATTTCACGTCCAAATGACACGCACACACACACACGTCACACACTCGTAAACAAACAAAACTCAGAACTAGCGGCTTTTCCGCAATCCCGCGGCGCCTCGTTCGGCGCCATACGAAAATTAAGATTTTCCTCAAAACCAAAGTCGTTCGCAATAACAATAACGTACAAAATAATAGACTCGCAGTATTGTTTACACCGACAGTGGTGTTGAATTTCGTACCGAATTTTTATTTCGACGCAATATAAACCACACAACGTATTAAATCGGTTGATTTTTTTTTTTAAGAAAACCAAAAATAAAATAAACTATACATTTCAACGATCGTTTAAATGTTTTAAACTGTTTTAAATGTTTTAAATTAATAGTATTCCTAAATACGAATATGAACGTACAAGAACAATGAAATCTTATAACAATAGCCCTTTTTTTGTAACTAATATTTCATTTCAAACGGTTTTTAACGGCATTTCAATGCGTTCGCTGCGATATGTCGACCGCGTTATTGAAAAATTTATCTATTTTACCGACACGCGTGAAATTACGTATATCTCGTTGGCTTATTTTTAAGCGTTAAAATTTCCCCGTACTCTTCCGAGTCCGCGTGTCTCCGGTTTGCTTGTCCGAAAAAACACAGTGCGACGGTGACGATTAGACTCGGGGAATCCTTTGCGATAGGTAAACGCGCCGGGCGGCCTCCCCTGTATATTTATATTAAATATATTATATTTTTTTTCTTTCCCGTGGCGAATGCCTTTTTTTCTTTCTTTACTTTTTTTTTTTTTTTAATCCGACTCTCTTCGACGGTAATCTTTTCATTTCTCCGTCTTAGGCGGCACTCGGTTTATCATATATTTACGAATTTCCACATGGACACGCGCGCGAAATTGAAAATTCAACAGAAAATCCTTCCTCAGCCCCCGGCCGTATTACCCATATTCGTCCCGGCAAATCCACCGTCGCCGCACAATCGGCCTTCATTTTTATTTCGTCGCGAAATTAAAGGCTACCTCGACGTGGCGAAATTCATTCGCGTCTCGCCAAATCCACGTCCAAGCCCCCGGCGGCGTCGTCCTAAATGGCTTCCGCGCGAGACATTAGAAACGGTTTCAAAGGACGAACTGGTGGAATTAGTATATAAGGTATACACTGTTTTCGTATTTTCGCGATATCATAGAACCGCGGGTACGATAATAATCATTACGTTCCGTCTACGGGATTAAATCCCGTCACACGAAAGATCACACGGCCACTTCGCATATAGCGTGTATACGGCCGCGTTTTACAAGACACACAAGACCGTATTCAGGACAAGACAAATACGATATTGACAATACTAGCATCACACTCCGACGAATCGTCTTTGTTATTTTAAAATTATAACTTTATCCCTTCGGTATTATAAATTAGAGCGATTTTGTGTTTTATACGATTTTCCTAATGTTTCGTAATTAATACGTACTGATAACGTCTTACGATTTGTATTCATCAAGTGCTAAATGAACTCGGAAAAATGACATAAATAATATTATACCGACTAAAAATCTTTTACGATCGGCGAGATCGGGGCGGATACGAGCGAAACGTTTTTTAACGGCGTAAATGAATTCGAAAAAAAGTGAAATAATCAATTCGGTGTTTATTTTGGGCCGAAGGTCATCGTCGTCGACACACATACTATTCGATTTTACGGCTTTACGATATGCCGCCGATATCTAATAAGACGAAAAGAGAAGCGACGTGTAAAAGGTTTATAGACACTGCGCGCGATCTTATATCGATACAATAAAGCCCCGAGTTGTGTCGGGTATTGGCTACTAAAAAAAAAAAAAATATACGATTGGATTATGCGCACGAAAACAAACTTATTTATCGCGCGGGCAAATTCCTTTATTTGGTCAAAACTGTCGATACGTAGATAAACAAAATCAAGCGCAGCCTTGGAAACAATATACGTATACTATGTGGGTGCTTCCTAATCTCGCGATTTTTCGGTGCCTGTCCTTTATTAGCCGAAACGTCGTGTCTGATACAGCCTCGTGAATTCGGCATTTCCTAATGTTTGTCGAATCGTTTGGTATAGTGTTTAATTTAATTTTAATCTATTTGGTAACCGATCGGGTTTACGACGCGCGACCCATACGGTCTGTTGGAATATGCGTTTTGAGAAATCAAACAATCGCGCAATCTTCCGAAAGATCGTTAAAATTCACGTACTGCGGCCGAGTAATAGTTTTATTATGTGCTACTCTAGAAAATACGATATTCGAGTCGAGAGGGATTCCACGAGTCGACGACGTTTGTGAGCCGAATTCAATATAACTTATTCAACGTTCATAATGTGCGTTTACGGATTGATTAATTTCGTTAAGGCTAAAAAAGCACGGCATTGAGAACTCAAACAATAATTAATAATAATATACACGTACCTTTATCATGCGCATTCGTCGGCCGACGTGTAGTTTTCAATAATCGAATACTACGTGTACTCTAAAAAAAAAAAAATAAAATAAATCATAAGCAATTTCCAAGCAAATCTATTTACGTCGTCGTCGAATTCGTTCGCGCCTCGATTGAAAGGTTTTGGTAAAGTCGGGTTCGGGGCCGGTATGGGTACTTGACTGCTTCGCGCGTAATTCGATTTGCGAAACTTTAGTTTTCAGTTTGAACGCATGTGTTCGGCGATGTAACTATGAAGCGAACTACGACTAATACTAAGCAAATACAGCGAAAAGCAATGACGACGAAATATCAAAGACGGGCAACTAAGTCTCGCGTTTCAAAATTGTTTTTTTACGTCTAACAAGTACGAATATAGTGTTTAAAAAATTCAAATTTCGTTTGAATAACAATCGGGTGCAGACCGGTGGCGGTCAAATGGCCAGAGGAACTCGAACGAAGTCTTAATGTTACATTTTCGTTGTTGTCCTTTTACACACGAGACGGTATATCTTTTGGATTAGTTTACGAAATGTGTTTTATTATTAATTATTATTATTATTATCGACGTGTAATATGGGATGAAATAAATGTCAAAATACTAATTAATATCGTCATTGTTACATAATATTGTCCGCTGTCAGAGCGACCGACGACACGTTGCAACAAGTCATTGTTTCCTCTAAAGCGAATCATTTTTCGTTCGTATCAAACGATTCTATCGAAGTCGAAAATACGCCATTGTGAGCTCACTTATATAATATTATAATACTAATGATTACTAATATTAGGAAGTAACGAACGATGTGTGTAATAATTTTAATCGTTGCAGCAGGTGCGGGTGCAGTGCCGTAGGCGTGATAATAAGATGCGTTAGTTTTAGATGAAATTCGCTACCAGAAACCTATGCTGAAGTTGAAAATCGGACCTAATCACAAACGACCAAAAATAATAAAAAAAAAAACTTCGCGTTTTTTCCCATTCGTTTCACTCGGAATCTAAAAATAATAATATATATTATCGTAATGTTTGTGTTTTACGCAAAACACTGAAAACAATAATCCCCGCGGTGTCCTGTGCCTCCGAGACCACGCCCCGCGGCCAATAGCTGCGCGCGAAAGCAGGATCTTTTTTATCGAGCAGCTCGCGTACACGTCTTCGAGACGATCAGTTTACGTTTAGCGATCGTTCGGAGCGGTCGATTTTTTTCTCTGTCGGAGTGTGTGTGTGTGTGTGTGTGTGTGTGTGTGTGTGTGTGTGTGTGTGTGTGTGTGTGTGTGTGTGTGTGTGTGTGTGTGTGTGCGTGTGTGTGTGTGTGTGTGTGCGCTTTAACCGATTTGCTTCTTTTTTTTTTTTACTACCCATTCATCATTCGTGTTTTTATTTCGTGTCGCGCAAAAATCCAGACTTCCCAATGCCCGTCGGACGAATAATAAGTAAGTACATTATATTATATTTTCTATTCTAAGTGAATTTCGCACGAGTGTATAACGGTAAAATCTCAATAGATTCCCCTCGTTTCCCTCGGAATCTAAAATATCGAATATTCAAAGTCACGATTTCAATTGAGATTAAACGACGAAATAAAAATAATTATTATTATTCCTATCAAATCGATCTATTCGTTTTGTTTTATTTGTTATAAACTGTATACTCGTCGTATTGTTATGTACGTGTGCCATATTATCGCAGTCTGTGATTGCATATCGTCCGCGATTTTATCAATCGCTGTTATTGCTTTTAGCGATTTTATCGTCACCGTTTTTCCCAACTGTCGTTATTGTTTCGCTATTTTCTCGCGATACCGAAAGAGCATCCCTAACGACACGGTATATTTTTTTATTTTTTTCCCTTCCGTAACGCACGGGAACCCGCGTAATCGCCGTGCACTGAACAAGTACACATTTATACAGTGAAATATTGACGCGTTACGGATTTAAGTGGCATTACGTATTTATATTCGTTGTTAGCAGTGTTGTCGCACGACCGTTTACGGAAAACGTCTAAATCCTCAGCGCACACATGTGAATATTGACCGTAATCGCAGGAGGCGGCTAAAACGGTCTTAATTCGAGGTCTTTGAAGAAATGAAAAATAAAAGATTGAAAATTAACCGTGTGTTGTTTGCGCAGTGCATATTGTTGTACGCGTTTTATTTGGCGTGACATTTGAGAAACCAGACGACCGCATTTGTAATCACCGCGATACTCAGAATAAATAAACATTTATCAATCCATCGAATCTGGTCTGTATGATAATATTATAAACGCTTTTGCGCTTCGAATGCTGACCGATCGGCACGACTCGGCGGGTATCGTTGCAGTTTGCAACTCGAATTCGTAGCTGAGTAGGTTTTAAATCCGTTTCGTATGAATTTAACTTTCAATCTGTCGATTTTTAGAGCGACTTTACACAATTTTCAACTTGTTTTCAATTTTATGGTAACTGTGTTGATATTTTATATTGAAAGGTACTATTTTTATCATTTTTTTCTATTATTTTAGGGAAAAAAATTACCGGATTTAAATAATCATAATACGCTGAATAAATCGAATAATGTCTGGGGAAAGAAAATCTTCAGATGTGGATAAAATTTTTGGGTTTTCAAACAGTTTACCAAAACAATTTTACCGACATTTTTACGAAAAAAACTCGTAAATTTCAAATGTCAATAAATAGCACGAAAAAAAAGAACAAGCCAAAACCGTTTGAATAGTAACACGAAAAGTAACACAAACTCTAGAAAACAGCCACGTGAGAATTCGGTGAAAATTTCCCAGCGATCAATACTATTTGAGTTTCTATGGAAATAAAAATTCCAATTTTACCGTTTTCGTTCTCGTAAACTTTTAAACTGTTGGGAAATCGACCCTACTAGATGAAAATTTCCACCCAGAAACTCATACTGGAATTGAAAATCGCACCATTTTTCGGGTACTTATTCGCGAACACACTACACACACGCGTGCGCGCGCGAATAAAAAATAAAAACACGCGTCATGAATTTCTTCGGTTCACTCAGAATCTAAAACGTGTTTCGCCCGATTGCTGAGTACCTGTCTGTTGATAATATCGTTGCGGTTCCGGCACGTCCTTTATTTTTTTTTAAGGGATTTAAAAATATATTTCGCGAAGCGTTTAGGTACACCGCCGCCGCCGACGTTAGATGTAATGCATTATCGAACATGTAACCGCGGGAGAGCGAAACAATAATAATTGAAATACGATTATTGTAACGAACGCGAAACGATATTGAAAAAGGAAAACCGTCCGCGGGCGCGAGAAAAAAGTGATGCACCGCGTGTACGTTGTGTGTCGCGGGACATGATAGGGCGTGTGAAATTAAACGAAACGTTCGAATAATGTCGTCGTCGCCCGTGACAAGCAGTATGAAAAAAATGTAAATGCCGCGGCGCGGCGTCTGAAAACAGATAATAATATATAATACAGGTATCGTATATTACGTTTTGGTACGCGGAGGGCGTTAATTTAAGTAAATTTATGTATTTTCATCAGAGAACGAGGGAGAATATATATATATTTATACACGACATTTGTAGCGCGACTTAAAACACCGTGAACGTAAATGTGAAACAATAAAGGTAAACGACCACTTTATGGCGCGGGCCGAACGTTATAATGTTATGCTGTGCTCAAAAAAAAAAACAGAGAGAAAATATTATACACCCGTGGCGAACTATACCCGGTTTTCGGAAGGACCGGTCGACACTCCGCGAGCGTTTTTTCTCGCGATTACTCGATACACACACACGCATTGCAAAATACAAGGATAAAAAAGATGAGTAAATTTTAATTTTCTTACGAAAACATTTTCATAACGTAACTAAGGTTATTTTTTATTTTAAGGAAAATAAACCTTCGTCGTCACAAGGACTTATATCGTTTCCGTCGAAATTTCTCAGCCGGTTTTATTATTTTACATATTATATATTTGGCAAGCGCGCGCGTCGTCGTACTCGTATGCAATTCGTATAAAGTTTCGATATTCCACTGTGTGATTTGATGCAAACGACATGACATTATATTATGGCGAGCACGCGCGCGTGTATAATATATATTTTTTTAGTGAGAATTTTTAATCGACGTGACCGGTAGAGGCAATCACGTGCCCGTGTGTACTTTGCGCGCTTCGGACCGCAAAACGATAGACGCCAAATTGCCATTAGCAGGGCACGCTCTACCTGCAGTATCTATTGAATTAAAATTGCCCTTTTACACGCGGCAAAGGCGGTGGTGGTGGTGGGCGTCCCCGTCGTGTCCTGCGCACTGCCCGCCGCCGAGGAACGGACGGTGAAAATAGAACCCGCCCGGTACCTACATTGTTATTGACAAGACGAGGTCTGTTCAATTTAAAAAATCGGTCCTTAGTCCTTACGCGATTTTATCGACCGTAGACATCCTGTAAACATCCTATTTTTATCGGCGTACTGTAATATAATATACGGAAAAAAGCGCATACCGAACTTAGAATAAGCAGTTATGTTTTATTCAACATTTTTCTTACTTATACTTCTTTTAAAATAATATTTTCAATTAATTTTACTCGTTTGAGAGTTTGGGAAAAATCGTTTTCGTCTACGCAAAAATCGATTGCCGCGTCCGTCGTCGAAACGTCGTGTCACTTCGACGACCTATTATTGTTTGTATTATTATGATGACGTGGCGAAAACTCCCGGTACACGGTGAGAAACATTTCATAAATCAAACGTATTATTTTTTTTCATTTTTCGCATACATTAGTAGATACTGTTTCATGCGCTCTTCGGGAATCGTAAATTCGGCCGAATATTTCAACATTTGCGCACAACACATATTGTATTGATTTTTTCTAGAACTCAATATTAATCCTGCGCATATTCGGATATTGTAGATTTTGATAACATTATACTTCCGAGTATTTTATCCCTGCGGATGTTTCGTATATTAACATCAGACAGTTCATTTCCTCCCCTGCCCGCGGTTTTATAGGAGCTCCGTCTCACATTAATTATTATGTCGATTCCTCGAGACAAAATATAATAATATAATAAAAATCATCGAAACCATCGGGACGATAAAGTATTATATAATATGTATTTCTACTTCTAATTTCTCAAAGCCGAACAGCTGTCGGCAGACGCCACACAGATTTCCGGAAAAGGGTAAAAGGATATTGTCCGGCACAGCGGTCGCAGCCGTCATTGGCCACATTCATATTGACGTTGACGGCCGTCGTCGTGAGGTAGTGCTTTGTAAGACGCGGGGTTTTTTTTTCCACCCCCCCCCCCATCCCGTTTCCTTTCTTTTTATTGGTCACGTCCGTCCTAGGATGCACTAAAATCCTTTTCGCGCCACCGCTGCCCGAGCACGACTGCGAAATATATAAATCCTGCCAACGCTGTACGACGCGCAGCGCAACTGTACTTATAAAATATCACGTGTGTTTATATATACGGTAATAATGTGTTTCGTATATATTTTCCGTTATATCGCGCGCGCGCGCAAAGTATTCAGAAAATTAATAATAATAATTTATGTATTTACGTTGAACACGAGGAGAAGGGCGAAAACGTTCTCCACTTTTGTAATAGGTGGCGGAAAAGAAAAGTACCGAAATGTTTTCTTTTCATTTTATAGATGATGATTTTTAAAAGAAAACCGCCGCCGCCGCCGCCGCGCCGTCAAAACTGAAAAACAAAACGTTCGATTTACCGACGAAAAATAAAAATAAATAAATAATAATTCATTGTTTAAAATTAAAATTAGACTTTGGTTAAAGTTTTTCAAGACAGCCCTCGCGAAAAAGTTTTCGCAGAGCCTCGGGAATCCAAACCACTCTGTTTGAAATCTACCGTATACTAAGAGATATGATTTTCACAGCACATATTTTCGTCGGAAAAAAAGGAAAAAATATCATTTCAAACATTGCCTTCTTACGGATTATAAACACCGCCGCCGCGCCGTGGTAAAACGTATCCAAACGACCGGAGATTATTATTATTATTTTTTTTTTTCGACACTTCAATACTTTTATTATTAAATTGTCGTGCGTATACAAGACGTGTTCCGAAATTCATTTTAACGGACCTGATTAAAAGAAACGTGCCTTCGACAAGCCACCACATCGACAGCCGACAACGAGAGTAAGGCACAGCTGTAAAATGAAATAATACTCGAAAAACTCGTAGTATTTTGTCATACGCGAACGGATTAATAATTATTTTAATAATATTGTTGATCGGGCGAACAATGTTTTTTTTTTTAATTCTGACATTTCTTGGAGAGTAGCATCGGCCGCCGCCATTTGTCTAGTGAAAATTTATATTTTTTAGATTCTCATTTCCTACTTTAAATAATTAAGACGTAAATTATACGCCGCCGCTGGAAAAAACGCCTGAAAAAATATTAACGCCTACCGTAAAACACGGCGATCTCGTTAGAGCCCAAACGTTTTCGACGACGCGACGCCTAAATACGTATTATCGTGACATATAAAATATACGTACGCGCGTGTGCGCGCGCGCGCGCGCTCGAGAGTATGTGTATGCCGCGCAACCTTGAACTCGTGTTTTGGTCGTGGTCGTTGTTAAGAGTAATGACAAGACGAGAATTATCCACAATGACGAATGTGAACAACGGCTTTGAAGAATAGTAAATTATAGAGTACACTACTTATTGGGAATATTATACGGATAAACAATGACTTCTACGAACTATTATAAAAAAAAAAAAAAAATCAGTTGTATTTATAAACTAGTACCGCGGGCCTTGAATTTCACTTGACAATATTGTTCTGAAATTTGCGGTGATAAACGTATGGAGAAGAAAAAATTCACTTTGCCAAAAACAACAACCGCATGGACATTTCTCCGAATTATTATTATTATTATTATATTTATAGATTTTAAATGTTTAATCGAGTGCAAATTAAATAATAAACGTAATTTTGAACACGCGCAGCACAACACCAGGTAGCATGACAAATAGTATTATGAATAATACAATATTGTACTTGAGCCAAACTGGTCACTTAAAACTACTATTCAAGGACGAAAATATTCGGTTTATTGGTCTACCGTCGAAGACGATTTTTGTAGACGTGAAATGTTCGAAACGCGAACAATACGGCGATTTTTAAAACGAAATCAAATCCCGTCGCTTTTTTTGGGACGCCATCGCTCAAAACGCAAAACAGATTTAAAAAGAAAAAGCAAAATCCGGTGGTTTTCAAAATCTGTCTTTAGATTAAAATCTAAAAACTAAAGTTCTATTTTTTTCGTTTTTATAGTGAGCTACAGTTTTCGATATAACCAATAATAACAGACGCAAACAACCGATAGCGAATATGACGGACAAACGTCAATGTAAAACCAAATAGAAAGTATTCTTTTTAAATGTACTGTCGGCCGACGACGACGTAACGCGATTTTAACTTCAAAGTCACGTCGTTAAAATACGCATTTCACACATTTCCCCAAAGTGATGTTATTTGGCGAATTGAAACCATACCATAAACCGACCGTTCTCTGTTTTCCCGGAAAAATGTAAACGATGCGATCTATGATGTCGACGGTTTCGTTGAAATTAAGCAGAAAAGCCCCCGCGCGAACTTTGCATTAGAACATTTCAATCGTCCCAATTTTTCTTCGCGCGGACTATAATTTGATATTGTCCGTTCGTGCGTATTGTATTTCATACACTTTCAGTTGCAAAATAAGATAAAAAACAAATTTGACCGAGAACAAGGTTTATCAGACGGAAAAAAAAAAGAAGAGAACAAGATGTTTTATTGGTATTGACGTTTTCATCTTAACCGTAGAACGATCGTCTACGCGGGTATATTCTAAGTATTCCAAATCGGCAAACAAGAACCAATACAATGCATAGTGCGAATCGCTAAACTTTTACCATACCATAGTTCGTTGATTTGTTTGAGATACATTTGTCTATATAAATAGTAAAATACACATACGGATTGTTAATAGTCAATTAACGGTATAGCGTAAACGCACAAAGGATCGTCGCGAGTAATTTAATATTCACTGGATTTATCCATTACAAATGATCGTCGTGACGTTAACAATACGATAATTATTAATAGATATTCCAAACGAAAACCTCAAAGTCTACGAGAATACAATAATTATACGTGAATTCGACGAGAACTTATATTCGTCTATAGAATGAAATAATTTTTTCCTTTTTTTCCTTTTTTCGCGTACATATTATTCAATAATAATAAACTCGCCTTCCTTTCGCAAGTAAACAGACTAAACGATTAAAACAATATCATTTGATCTGTAAAAGTGCGTGGGAGGGGGGGGGGGGCGGCGTGTAGGAGAAAAACAAAAGGAAAGAAAAAGAAGAAAAAAACACACACACAACCGTTACCGAAAAAAAAGAAAAAAAGTGTTTAAAAGTATTTTCTCGACGGAATGTTTTTCCTCGTACGTATACTCGTATTTTATTATTTTATTATTTCAAAGAATCGCCTTGAGCCTAACGTGCGTTTATTCTCTTTCTTTTCGCGACCCATAACGCGCGCGCGTGTACACACACACACACACAACTGTATCGATACGACGACTATAGAAATTAGGATTACATTAATATTTGATACAAGAGAATAAATACTTTGTTAAAATAATACGCGCGAGTACATAAATAATCGTGTACTCCTCCGGTAACGTTTTTCCGCGAGAAATACTAAATATCGAAAATTTATATATTTTCGTACGCGCGCGCGCGTATACCCCCCGTGTGTACACGCCGAACTGTATAATTTTCCGTGAAAACTTTAGCGAGTTGTTTTTTTTTTTATTATTTTAATCTCTACCGTCGCGACGACGACGGTTTTAACTCGTGCGTATATATTATTATGTACATATTTCACGATACGTCTATTTGCACTTACACGAGTAGTGGCGTGGGCTGAATTCAAACCCCGCGTGCACTCGTGTAATACATACTTACTCTTAAAATAGAAATTAAAAATGAAAAAAAAAAAACCGAAAGATAAAACGTAGATTTGTAGTGTTCTGTGAATAAATACGTTTGCGCGCGGCGGCGAACGTGTTTCTAAGTCGCGCGCGGCGGCGTTTTGTAATGATTTGAAATAATATTTTACAGGGTGTAAAATTTGATTAATCGTGTTAAAATAAATTTTACATTTTAATGGATTATTTTAAGTTTTAGGTACAATGCTTATATAAATGTTCAATATGGCCTTACTTGCACGACATCTAAGCGATATTCAAATTCCTCATAAACCCGTTGAAGCGTGTCGACTGTAACCAAGTTGATAGCGTCTGTAATGCGACTTTTCAATTCGTCGAGATCTTTTGGCAGGGAAGGTACACATAAACAATGCTTTTTATGTAACCCTAGAGAAAAAAATCACAGATTATAAGATCCGGCGATGGACAAAAGTGTACCGATCCATTGCTCGGTCGACATTTCGATATAACAACTAATTGAGTTACGCCACATGACTAAACCGCACATTATCGCGACTTATCAGCAATCGATAAAAACCTGATAACTTTACCTTTCAGATGGTTGGTGCTTCGTTTACCTCAAATATTTAAAACAATATTTAAAGTCTACTAAAACCAGATGATACGCCGCGGTACAGAGCTGTGTCTGATGAAGATAAAGTGGCACGTTTCGAATGTTCGAGAGTTGTTCAAACCGATAAATGTTTTAGGCCGATTTTTTCTCTCTCGCGTTTTCACACGCGAACGTCATTCGAAGAGTTAGATCGAAGTCACTTCACGCGATCCGAAACGCCGCCGGTTGCGCCTGTTTGTAGCTGACTTATAGTCGTTTCGCTTTAGATTGAAATATGTAATGGCGCGGGCACACATACGTATTATAACGGGGTTAGATCCGAAGCGCATTTATATATACACACCATTATGTCGCGTTCGTTTATAGTAATGAATTTGTAAATAATAAATTAACCGACGAGTTATTGAATAATATTCGAATTGTATTTGTGTGTTTGAAACTCGCGTGTTACCGATTAAAACCGCCGAGACATTATTATCGACGCGTGCATCGAGAGAATCAACGACGGGTGAACTACGTGCATAATCTGCTTAAAAACTCCCGTTGGATGTTTGCGATTTACTTAAAGATATTAATGTATCGATTGCGAACGGATATTGAAGTGAAGCATTTTGAATTTTATACTGCGAAAAGAAAATAAATAAAATAATCGAATAGTTTGAAATCAATATGATTAATAAAAAGCGTCGACTGTTTGGCGCGGGCGGTCGAGAGTTAAGTGTTACTGCAAATTATTATTCCATTCCGGCGAATATTTAGTGTCGTTTATTTTTTTGTGTATGCTTTTGATTATTTTTCAACGGTAGCTATGTTTATGATATTCTATACGTTATTCTAAAATTAAAAAATTAATTTTAATTTAAAAACGCGCGTATCTCTCGTTACTCCCTCCTCTTTGTTTCCATACTCCTACTTATCCTTACTCCTAAACTCCTCCCCATTTACCCCATACACCTTTCCGCGCATCGACCGCTCGCTCGCATACTCACCTATATACTTGCTTAATTACTTTAAGGTTTTCGAGTACCCTCGACAATGCACAGGCGACCGCTCCAACAAAGGAGAGAAAAAAAAGGATGAAATTATTATAATAATTAATATTATTAAGACATTAATACATTATGTTGAAGGCACGTCCGAAGACGCGGAAGATTGGACGACGGCATTGTTGTGTGTATAGCGCGAGAGACACGACAAAAGCGTCGATTACAGCCCGCCGCCGCCGTTTTCTTTTTAATTTTATTTTTATTTTTTTTGTACTCCCGGAGGACTCCGACGGTCCGATTGTCCTGTCTCGTCGACCGCCCGCCGCCGTCGCCACGTGGCACTTGAGTAATTATTATTGTTACATTGTCGCGCGGAAAAACTTTTATTATAAGCAAATTCAAACGCCGGCGGCGGCGATCGCTACTGCTAGAGCTGCCACTGTCGGGCGCACGGCGGCGTCAGCGCGACAATTTCAAAGGACATTTCGAAAATATCAGACGGTTTTTTTCCTCGCGCACTCGTAATAATCCTTTGGCGCCTTATTTTCTCGTCGGGCGCGCAAAAACGGGTCCGACCTTACTGCGTTTTTTTTTTTTTCGAGTGTGGTGCCGAGAGGTACGCGTGTCACGTCGTCGTCTCCTTCTCGTCTTCTTCCCGTTCGAATGTTTAAAAAAAAAAAAAAAACAACCTACAAATCCACTAATAATCATCAATCATACGTCGTCGTGCCCGCCGCAGTAGAACTCGCCCGAGTCGTCGTCGGCCGGTTTCGGCGTCGACCGCCATTTCTGGGTGTACGACACGCGTCAGAAATGATTTAGAAACGCACTTATGGCGTTATGAAAATAAAAGACGTTTCCGCCGCGTAACGATCCAAACTGATTGATGCTGATCGTCGGAAGTTCACGAAATCGCAGCCGTTCTATTTCGTACCGTTTCCCCCCGCCCCCACCCACATAGCGCATGAGAATAAAGTGTTCGTATAATATTTTTCTCCGTGTAATTGTACAATATTATTACCTTGTAAAACAAGGCGGTCGAAATAATCAAAGCGTGACATCGCGTCACTTGTGAGACTGAAATTTGCTAAAAGTAATACGATGACGCAACAAAATATTATCTCACACAAACAACGCTTGACCGACAACCGTGTAACGTCTTTGGTAATTTTATCGATATGAATGTTTTTATTTTTCAACGATTCGAAATGTAAATACGTAATTCGAATGTTTTTCGCAAAACAACCACGAGGGCGATTCGTAAACTTCCTCGTCCGGAGGACTCTACTTGGACTTTCAATTGCCGTCTCGGGAGTAGATGTCTAAAACGACCGTATTAATATATAGTTTTGCTTTCGAGTCAAACGATATATTATGTATTATTTACGTTCGATTAAAAAACGAAAACCTTCGAGTAAGCGCGTAATCACAGTGAACCAAGTCTATGTCGAGTCCGCGTGTTAAATAATATTAAGTTGTACTTTTTACTATTTACTGTTAAATTATTGATATTGGTGCGATCTAGTGGTTTAATTGAATTATTAAAATTTACTAATTTAATTGAAACGATGTCTAAAATTAACACGTGTTTATTGTTACATTGGCGTGTACGACTTGGAATTTTTTTAAGTACGCGGTGGAGGGAAGTCTTACAATCGTATCGACACTTTCTTCACACGCCGCGCGCCGTTCGGTTATTATTTTTGAGCGATGTATTATTGTTTTTCTCGGCACACACGACCAACGGATCAACCTCGTTTCCAAATTGGAAATGAATTGATTGCGTGAACAAAGAACGAACTGCGGCGATCAAAACGCAAAGGCAAACGTTTTCCACAAAACCCTGGTCATGACTTTTCGGGACGAGCCGAACTCCGTCCGACGTATTTCTTCCAATGATTTATCGATGCTTTCAAAGTTTAAAATACGAACGCGCGCCGAGGCGAAGCAGAAACACGAGTTTACCGTCGTTCGTCGTCCAATATTTGTGTGTACACTTTCCGACTTTTATGTAGTAGACACGTAATCATTATTTTGGCGTCTCTTCTAAACGTTACCAAAGTTAGTGATCAGAAAAGAGAAGAAAAAAACCGCCGCCGCGACATCTCGAAGAGTTGGATTGATTGGAGACCCGACCGATAATGAACGCTGCTCTGAAAATGGCCGTCGAACCGTATATATTATTAACAATCGAAACGTCAGACGTCCGCGGATAGAAAAAAAAAAAACAGAAAAAACAGAACATCGCGTTCCATACCGTTAAATGAAAAAATAACACATATACGTAATAAATCATAATAATTATAGTCGTCAGAGACGACGACGATGATATAAAAAGTATAATATGTCATTTGTCATCATCATATGTCACAAACTCGTAGCACGTAACGTTGCACAACTGATATTTTTAACGCTTTACTTTGCAGTCGTAGTGGCTCGGGGCGTTCGAAACATACGAAAACAGAAAACTTTGTGCATTTGTTTACAGTGCGCGGCGGGTGTATATCTCGATCCCTTCATTACGCCCACGCGACATGTAACCTTTGCGGTTACGCGTCCTTCGGATAAGCGCGGTTATGATATTTAATAGCCTGAAAGTTGTCAGCACACTGGCTGAAAGACTTCCTAAACAATCATACAGATTTGTGTACATTTTTATTTTTGAATTTCAAAAAGTATTCATCATAAGAACTGAGATTATTTGGCAGATTGATGAGAAAACGATTAAAGGAACAATTGAATATTTTTTGCCTCATATTGCCGTAGCATCTATAACATGCGAAAATTTAAACCGATGATAAAATGATAAAAAGTCATAATATTATAATAATATCTGAATTTAAATAAAACAATACTAGCTAAATATCGATGTCCCGGTTTTGTCGAAAGCGTCGAGTATATTTTATTTTTTTCTCTTCAAAATAAGCTCATAACGGTTCTTTCAGTTCTTTGTAGAAGATGGATTAGTAGATTTTTTTCTAATAATTCTAAGAAACAAGACCAACACGGACGATGATCAATTCGACTACGTCTTTAGTTGGGAAAGGAGAAAAAACAACACGTGACACCGCCGATACGGAACACTAAAATTTTAGCCGTCAACTATACTCACGTGATGATGAATCGTTGTTTTCGGGGAAAAAAAAAAAGAAAAAAAAATACACACACATAATATTATACATATTATATACCCAACAGGATTCATATTCCAATTGACGAACGACGTTGTATGCAAAACCTTTGATAAACACGCGTCTCGTCGAAAACCAGGAGATTCTCCAATAATATACGAGTGTCTCGAACGCGATTATACAACCTGCAAGAGCAGCGGCGACCGTATGCGAACGGTAACCACTTCGATAGTGTAAACACGAACCGTCGACTCGGGTAACCTAGTATTTTTGACCACCGATGTTAAATTATTTCGCGCTCCAACAATTCGAATGGTATAACATTAGTAATTAGTATCCAATGTTTGGACAGAGCGTCTATGTTTTGCGTGCGTAATAACAGTACATAATATTATTATGCATGTTATTTATACGTTAGTACACACGTCAGTAAAACGCGGTTTATCCTTAGACAACGAAACGTGCTGAAATACGCGATAATATCGAATATACTAGACGGTAAACCAAACGTTTGTGCGTTCTCAGTGTATACAAAGTGATACGTCGCCGGTCAGTTTTAGAATCTCAACGAGCGATATATTATTATATCGGTTTTACCGTGACGTGAGTTTTTTGTTTGAAGTCGTCACGATTTCGATTTGAAGACTTGGTCCAATCGTCAACATCGAAATCTCGGTTTCTTGGTGAACGTTTTTTTTTTTTCCATTCGGTAGTTTGAAAAAAATTTTGAAAATTCAATACCGAGTTGTTGATTTTACTCGAGTAGAAAGATA
The DNA here is from genome assembly GCA_948098885.1 of Drepanosiphum platanoidis. Taxonomy (NCBI): domain Eukaryota; kingdom Metazoa; phylum Arthropoda; class Insecta; order Hemiptera; family Aphididae; genus Drepanosiphum; species Drepanosiphum platanoidis. Next base: position 5,139,253 of record OX402536.1, read on the forward strand.
TCGAAAACACGTGGATTTTTTTTTTATATACCTTTCAATTTTATACAAAACCGCGAAAACCTGTAAACTTTTTGTAATTTCAAATCTATAACAATTTCAGTTTAAATACCGAAAGCTTGAAAAATATTTTATTTTCAATTAGTTTAATTAGTTTCTTTAAGTACGATATCGATGGTATAAAAATCAATATTTATCACGAAACAAGTCGGTGAAACGTGAAAAAAATTTCAGGCAACGTGTCAATATTATAATATGCTTTTTGTTTCAGAATAGAAAAAAAAAACCGCAAGAAAAATATGAAATAATAATAAGCAATGAAACGAGTAATAAAAAATATACATTACCAGAGCTGGACACATTAACGAGTAATAAATTAAAGTTTTACATTTTTAATTACCTAGCGCTCTGGTTTCAGATTTTTAATCATTAAATTTTAACTCGACTCGTTTGCCTTTTCGTTAACTTTAAAGTGACACGAGTAGAGTGACCTACCTAATATTTCGCCAACTATCCCATTCGTTTGATTTTGAGTTTTTCTACCATCGAAACATATTTTTATTCGCTCATCATAAATATTCATCATTAGATTTATTAATGTCCGATATGAAAATGAAATATAATGTTGTTGTTGTTGTTTTAGATCACTTTGAAGAAATTTAATTAGCCTTGAAAAAAATGTTGAGTTAGGCGAGTTTTGAATTAATTTTAAATTTAATTAAGGCTTGGAAAACATATAACGGTTCTGACTATTAACTTAATTTTATAGAAATTTATGGACTCGGTTAAATCAAATTATATCATAAACTGTCTCGGCTTTGTATGTATACATTATATTATAGTATATTACTTCACTGAAGTACGACCACCATTGAACTATCGGGAGGCACAGCTATTCATCGAAATGGTTTCAGTGTTGACGTTTCATTTAAACGTTCGTCTAAATCGTAAATATAAAGTCACGTGTTTTTTTTTATATACGTACACATACAAGTATATACGATATACTAGGCAGTATATTATGAGCATTTGAAATACGAATTTTGACGAAATCGCGAAAATCTATAAACATTTAAAAAATGAAAAATTCAAAACGTTTTTACTAATTTCAAAGCACGAAAAGGAGATTCTATATTATTATTAAGTTGTCTTAATTCTAGTTGACAAAAAAAAACAAAAATCGTATGACCGTTACAAGATTAAATTTTAAACGACATCTGATACCTCGTCCTTTTGTTTATTTAGAACTGTTACACTGTTTTGTACACAGTTTGTTTGCAAAATATCAACAAAAAAAACGAAAATAGAAAAATAACGAAATTCTATCGTCGCGTCGTCGCGAACGTTTTAAATACGGCAGTGAGTTCAATACCTTTTCGGCTATGAAACGCAACACACGGGACGAGTACCTTCGCGGGACGATTTATATATCCTTCGGCGCCACCCCTATAAACACGTACTCGATAAAGGGTGGAAAATAGAAAAAAACCGTGCGAGTTTATTCGTCGCTCGTCGATGTCCATTACATGCCGACATACCGTAATGCGCGCGCGCGCGCGCGACTATCGAAAACCGATGACAGCGTTGTTTTGTTTAAGATTGTCTTAAAATCGAAAAACGTTTCCCGGAATCTCACCGTCGTCGTCGATGTGAAAACAATAATATCAACAGATAGAAAACGAATAAATAATAATTATCGCGCGACGACGACGACGTTCAATTTCGTATAATACGAATGGTTTTTTTTTGTTTTCAGACCAAAAGAATGAGCATTTTTCCGTTCTTATCGAATAGCGTCTCGAACAGGTACTGGCCTGGGACCAGAGAGAACCTATTTGACCGTTAAACATTTTAAACGAACTCGAAAAATATTGGTTTTATAATTTATCATAACGGAGTACGTTGGCTCTCGTTCGTTCCGTCGTCGTCAAAACGATAAATGTTATCGCGCGTCGATGTTATTTTATTTTTTTTTTATTTCGGTTACGAAATTCGGATTATAAATAAAATTATATAACAACTGTAAACGGCGCGAATATTTCGTGTTCGTCGTCGAATGCAATAAAGTAGTGCATATTTTTGAGTTTTGTCGATTCGGAGAATCGTATTCAAATTCCCTACAACGTACGACACGTGAATTCACGAGAATACTGTATTATTATTATTATTATTATTATTAATATATCACGTTTCAGAAAAGCATCAGCAATTGAATATTAACGTCATAATTTCGTACGTACACGCAAACTCGTGTCCCTCGAACGTACGAGCTACCGACATAATATTATAACTTCCACTCGATCGATTATTATCGTATTTACATTTATTTTAATATATAAATAAAAAATATACGACCAAATAATAAATAAAAAAAATCCTCTTATCCTGTAATCTCCACTGTGTCCGTGGAGGTTCACTTCCCTCCCCCCCCTCCCCCCGCCAATGTATTGCTGCTCGGGACCAGTATCAATATTTAGAATTCTATAGATATATTAGTGAATTAAGGAGAGAAAAAAAAAAAGTGGAAAAATCAAGCACAGATACGATTTATTCTGGTAAATAATAAGTCTCGAGCCAGTACGCGTATATTATTATATACTAAAACCGACGAAATAAAACCGCCGAGGGAAGGGAAAATATATAAGTGAGCTATTATAGGTCCAATTACTTTACTGTTCGTTCTTGCGTTGTGTACGCCACTTGTCATTCGGTATTGTGATAAATGTAGTCGACTATTTTAATATTATAAGCAAAAATGAACACTCTTTTGCAAAAGGTAAATCATCATTATTATTATTATTATTATTATTATTATTATTATTATTATTGATATTATTTCGATTAGTTTAAGTAACGGTTGAACTATGATTTTATGATACACTCGTAAATATATCGAATAAATCCAACGATAAAACACATTCGAAAGAAACTCGATGAAAAGTGTAATAGTATATTTATGTTACTTCGGATGTCTTTAGCCGTTTTTATTACCGACTATTACTATTGTGTATTTTAATACATTTACGATTTTTTCCTTTTATTACCGTTGCATAAACGTACTTAAAAATTAACTATTCGCGACGTGATAATATATACTGGATAATTATTATTTTTCTTAATGATCGTGCTCATTGCTTTTTATTATTATTATTATTTTAAAATAATATATATTTATGAAAATCGTTTTTTTTTTTTAAACTTTTTTCTTCTCTTATTACACGTCTGTGCGTGAAATTATTTTTTCAATTTACTATTTATTATTTTGTCTACACAAAGTCAATAATAATCCGTAATTTAAAAGTCTATTAAATCAAATCGACAGTCAATAACATTTTTTTTAATATCTTTAAGTCCAAACATTTTTGATTCGATCGTTTATAAAATATCTTGAATCGATTGCAAATCCCAATAACGTCTGCGGAAAACAAGCCGATTGTATTCGTCCTGACTATTCGTTCAATTATTTCACTAATGACTGTACGAATATAGGTCACTTAATGTGACTTTTCGGCTTATTGTAAATCGCGAATCTTTATTTTACCTACGTTGGGTTATTAAAGTAAAAAAAAAAGAACGATGGTATTATAATAAGATATGCATGTGCATTTAAACCGCATTACGAGTGCATTCATTTTGCATTGCATTTACGATTGATTTTATTTATTAAATAAGCATACCTACTAAAAGTTCATCAGGCAATTTCACTTGATTCAAAGCCTCAGACGATAATTTATTTCAGTTTCATAATATTATTTAGAATACAAAACTGTTGTATTAATTTTTACGTTATGAAAATAATAATAAATATAGTTTTAAGGGTTTAAAGGGTAACACTAAAAAGACACATAAATGAACGTTAATATTTTTAATTTCATAGCCTCGTCGTAAATATTGGTAGAGGAATTGGGGACGGCTTGACCGTCTCAAAAACATGTTAAGCCTAACTAAACAGTTTCGGAGATTTTACAGTCAACTTGGCCCAAAAATACGACGTAATTTACGTAAACAACTTAAACATAGATTGTTTTCATAATTTCGTACCTTCATAATTAATTAGAAAACTAAATCCCTGTGGATGGAAAAAAAAAAAATCACTAATTCCTAGTGTAAAAATCGATAAAATTAATAAAAATTGAAAATAGAAAGAAAAAAAAAGAAGACGCTAGCAGGTATTTGAAATGGAAACTATAACGATCGAGAAGCACTCGCAATACTCGCGAAAAAATAAAAGAAACGTCGTTTATTTTTTCCATACGTTTGTGTTTAATTTCCATTTTTAATTGCGGAAAAAATATAAATAGAATTATAGTCGACCGCTAAATCAATCGGGACTGACATGAATAATAAAATACCTTTTACTAGATTTTTATAATTCAAAATGTAATTAAAAAAAAAAAAAAAAAAATCGTTTTTCATCATAATATTCAAATTTAATACGAATTATTAAAAACACTCCGCGGTGGTATCCAACCTAACGTGATGATAATAATATTATTATCGTTTCGTAATAGAGAAAAAATATAATAATGCCCGTAAAGAACGTCGTCGACGAGAAAAATGTAATTAAAATCCGCCAAGACGTAAATAATAATAATCGTACGGATAGTGGAGATTCGATGGTTTTCTTATATATTACTATCGTGGATTTAACTTTTGTAACCATTTGATGCGCCGCCGAACTAAACTAAAACCGGAAAACAAACAAACCAACGGACGACTCGTTAATTTTCATCGCCCAAATTTAGTCGCGACTACGCCGCGACGTTTGATGTATGCGGCGGCGGCGTTCGCGACATTAGACACCGCGGTGCAGCGAACCCGAAATACGTCACGGCGATAAGTCGCAAACGCGTTTCCGAAGTGGGTGACTGGCGATTATTTGTTAGCGTCACGCGTGAAAAAGTCGCCGACGAATATAAAACATATATTATATACAAAGAAGAGAGAATTGCGGTGGCAGTAGAACGCGGATATAAAACTCCCCGGTCCAAATGGGTTTTTTTATACACACGCGCGCGTACGTGGTATAATATATTTTCCGGGTTTGAATTCCGTCTCGCACGCAGTCCGATATGATGTATTGTGACGAAACGACGCGGCGCGAAAATGGAAACTCGCGTGCACATCGCCAACGCTTTCGACACGGCCACTATTTCATATCGATACGCGAGATAAAAAATATACGCCGCGTTGTTGCGCTATTGTCGCGCGGGTCACTCGGCCCCGGACTAGAGAGGACGACGAAACGATTCGGTAACACCTGCGGTAACAACAACAAAAACCGTTCGAAACATTCGTCGTCGTAGGACAATAATAATATTATATCGGTCACGTAGTGTGTGCGAAATTTCCGTCGACTTTGCGAGCGATCCAATAGATTTGGTAAATAATAATAATTATATTATCAATTGAACCGTGATCGTCACGTGAAGATGGAGTTTTTTTTTCTCTTCAAATCCTCCGATTTCCGTTTAAATCTGATGTCGAGCGAATACGTGATTTACAATTATTAAAGTCTTATTGTTTTTAACCCTTTGTGGACCAAGTATAATAATCAAATGATTTTTCATATTTTTTTTGCACAGATGTATTTTGTTGTACTTAATTAAGAGCTAAAAATTTTTTTTTTTGTCTTCCCAAAATCCAAATTTGTGTTTTGACTATGGTACTCAGAAGTACCGTCGGTCCAATACCCAATTATGATGTGGTACTCACAAGTACCGTTGGTCTCTGTCAACGATATATTTTTTACATTATTTTTACCTGTTTCTTGTATTTTGAGTTTATAAAATAACTTCAAAAATCTGTAATTAATTTAAAAAAAGTACCAAGTCTTCAAAAGTTTTAAATTACATAAAGTATGAAAAAACATACAATTTTACTTAATAGTTTTTAATTTTAACATATTTTTAGTAGTATTTTTATTAAGAATGAAGCACATAATAAAGTTTGTATATTATTGTCCAATGGAAATTCTTCGTTTAGCCAAACAGTTATATCCTCATTTTCATCGAATTTGTTCATGGTGAATACAAAGACGAACAAACGCGTAAAATAAAATAATAATAGAGAACAAGTTGACAATGACACAAACTGCACACGACCGTGTGGCCCGACGGTACTTACAAGTCCAGGTGGTTCAAAACACATTTATTCAATCATATTATATGGAAATACGATTACAAAGATTGATATTTCGTTTATACTTAGTTACCGACTAAATTGCCGTTTTATAATTTTCCTAGAACGACTATTAATGTAAATAAAAGATAAAATCATAAGGCTTCTCTTCCGATATGAAATTCTAGAAAATACTACCTAAAAATAGTTATAATGCACTGTAAAATCGAATTACAATTTACTTTTTTTTTTATACGATACATAAAGTGGTACTGGAGAGTACCGATAGCATAAAACGAACATATCGTTCAATAACAATTTATGATGCAGTTTCAAAGTGATGGTACTTATAAGTACCATTGGTCGACAAAGGGCTAAGGTATACCGGCGACGACGACGACGACGAGAGTCCACGCGAGTGGTACTGTTGTAGACAAACTTGCGGCGATCGTTACAGCTGGTACAAGGCAAACGTATCTTTCGTTTGCCTCGGCCGACGCGTAAATATGCAAATGCGGTTTCAATGCAAAGAACGGTTGTTTTTTTTACGTGGTGCGAGAGGGAGGCCTAGGGCGCGTTCTAGGATAATGCGTCCTGAGCAGGAGACACGATTCGACGTACGTAACATAATACTTGAAAAGTGGAACTTTTATTTTGCACAGCGTTTGTTTTTTTCTCCTTTTTTGAAAACGAATTCGACTACGCGTTTTACTATAGTTTTTTCATGCGCATTTTAACACCGCGACTTTAACACTCGTGAAATTTGGCCGTGTAATTTGCTCGCGTAGTTACGTATTTCCATATTATGGCATTGCTGCTGTTGCACGCGCGCGCGACTTTGGACGTATCCCGAAATGCGATATTTTCACTGCGTTTTCAGAGTGTACGCATGCGCGCGCGTAACGGCGTTATTGAGAAATCGTAGTGAAATATAGTGACAGTTCGATCAAAATTAGCGCAACGTGTGTGATAATAACAAAATTAAACAACCTCGGCGTTCAGCACGTTCAGACGAGAATTTCCCAAGTCTAGACGGAAATAATATTCGCACACGCACACAATGGAAAATTCGTACCGCGACGAATCGGTTATGTATATCGCGCGCGTGTAAAAAAGAAGAGGTTTTCTTTTTTCAGCGCTAGATAATATGATTTTCGGCTGAAAAACAAACACAATATCGACGAGACCGGTCGGCACACAAACTCTCTCTCTCTACATTCACCGACACTATTCAAACGTATCGGTACGAGACTATTACGATGTAAACGTATTATTAAAACTACAGTTTTAAACGTCAAACTGCCCACGTTGGCGGACTGGTCTTGAAAATTAAAAATGTTAAATTAAATCACCAAACGGTTCGTCTTAATGGCTAAAAACACGAAACTAAATTATCAGCTCTTTTTCGGTTTTTAACCGTTTGATTCTTCGTCAACGTTATACCTTATAAATTAGATTTGACTCGAGAACAATGGTTCAAACAATTTCTAAAGACGTTATTTATTATTATTATGCGTCTCGTCACTTGTTTATATTATTATTTCCGTGTAAAATGAGCGCTATAATTACAAAAAAGATTATCATATAATCGCTTTCTCGTAATTCGGTATATCTAATAATGACGTTAGAACGAAAAACAAAATTTGAAAATTGAATACAAACATCGTTCACGCCGATATAAAAACCACAAAATGTAATCATTTAAAAACATTTGCTGATTTTATTGACAAGACGATATTCAATTACGATACACTCGATTAAATTTGAAAATTAATTTTCTCGTTTGTTTCGATATGAAACCGTAAGTTGTTATTACGTTATTGTGCATACTCTCCGTGTCTTTATACTTTACATTTTAAAACAAGTCGTTAAGTTTAAATGTTAATATTGTATTAATATTGGTGTCTAATGATAGTTTCAAGTCAAATTCATTTCTAAACGAGTACTCATATCTGTTTCTTTTCCAAAAATAAAAAATGCAATGTTAACTATTAATATTGTCAACTAGTATTTGATTTTGTATAAAATATTCATATCTTTTGGACTTTTCACACGCGTAACTCGTAATAAAAAAAATATACATCTGTATTGTAAAAACGGATTCGATCATCGATGATTTTAATCGAAAAGCCGAGCGAAATCACAATTATTGAATTATACTGTTGACGTGTAAAAAGTGTATCTACCTATTGTATAACTATAGTGAGTGTTGTACCTTTTGAAATAATAAAAAACGTTGGAAAAACTCGAGATTAAACATTCCATTGTTGACCGTGTGTAGGAAATTTCCAGTCCGATAAATAATATTGAACATCTCGAGGGGAAAAAAATCCTTAAAAAGTCGAAAAACCTCTCCTTCTCGTAATGGATTCCGTTAAATAACACATATTATATTCGTTTAAAACCAAAATGTCCTGTCGCCAGCTATTGCGTGCGTTAGATTATTTACAAATCGAATAACTAATATGTATTTCGCGACGTTTCGATTTTTTTTATTTTTTTTTCGGCATCGTCGGTATTTCGTAATACAATTTAACTCTCGTAAACTCTCTGTGCTGCTGTATTGTATCACACGACCGCGTAAATTATTAAGCACGCTCGAAACAAAACTAATGAAACGCCGCATTGTAACGAAACATTGTTATTTATTTATCGAATTGTTGTTATTGCACTCGTGAACGAGAGCAATTTTACGAGATCAAACGCACGAGCTGGCGAAACAAAGCAGGTGAATATAATATGTGTATAATACTATCGCGCATATTATAATATTATACGGCGTATTATATAAAATATTAAATACCTTTTAAACGAAAACGTTGTTTGAGAAATTAAAACAATCGAACGTGTTGTTATTATTTATTACGACTATAACGCGGGTACTCGCGAGTGATAAAAAATATAATAACAACCGATCGTTCGACGTCTGACAGCGCGGACGGTAACGATTGTCTAGTGAATTTTCCGAAAACACGAGGTTAAAATTATTAATAATGCGCACGTGGCGCTGGCGGGACTAATAGTGTGTTTAATACTCGATGTGTCCTCGTCTCTGTAATTGTGGAGATTCGCAAATAAGTATAGTGTTTGTTCTCGGCTGCTACGTATTATACGATATGTACTCAATTACACGTATTTACAGGTTATCGATTTAAACGAATCGAACGTGTGGTCGTTGGTTTTCATCGCGCTGTTGGCCGTTACGCTGGTGATCGCTGTGCTCAGATTCGAAGGCAGAAGGAAACGACTGTTGGCTAGTAAAATACCCGGTCCGGATGGATCGCCCTTTGTCGGGCTGTTGCCGCTGTTTCTAGAAGGACCCGAAAAAATAATTAAAAACGGAATTAAAGTGTACCGAATGTAAGTTTTGACTTTTTTTTTTTTTTTTTTAATTTCCAGCGCGGGTACGTATGGCAATCGTCTTGCGGTGTAAATACGTACCTACGTCGTCGGGGTGGTATTTTTTCCGCGACGAGTTTCTCGTTTGACGAGACCCTTGACTCGGCACTTAACTGATGAATATTTTATACCGAAAACTAACGTAATTTCAAAAACTATTGAAAACACCGGCAATGTTCACGTTATACGCGCATTAATAACGAACAATAACAACGCTGCTTATTATGTTACTAATTTATTAACGCCCAATGACGAAATATTTATACACCGGTCGGTAAACTGCGTATATTAGACTATCGCAACAAAACTTCATTCGATAACGAACCAACACGTTATACATCAATAAGAACACTAAATATCGAACATTTTTTTCAGGTACGAGAAGACTTTGTTCAAGGCTTGGGTGTGCCATAATCTGTATATAGTGCTAACGCGACCCGAAGACATAGAGTTCGTCCTTACCAACCCGAAACTGCAAAAAAAATCTAAAGAATATTTGGTTTTACAAGAGTCCATTATGGGCCAAGGAATATTTTCAATCGAAGACATCAAGAAGTGGAAAAATAACAGGTCGGTTTTACAATAGCACGATGCGCGAAAAAACGTCGAGCGATATACTTATATGTTGGCCATCTGTCGTTTTAGAAAAATGGTGTCCGGGGGATTTAATTTCACGATAATCAAATCGTTCATTCCGATATTTTACGAAGAAGCCGTCGTCCTGAACGAAATACTTCGGACGAAGTGCGATTCGGACGAGTGCGACATAAGCATCCCCATTAGTATGGCCACGATGGAAATGATTGGAAAAACCGCTTTGGGCGTACAGTTTAACGCTCAGAACGGCGGCCATCACCGGTTCGTCGAAAACTTACAAACGGCCATGATAGTGAGCGACTTTCCGCGATGGTATTTTTATTTTCTTCGCTCGATATAATTTAAGAAATACCGTCCGTTTATTTCAGGCGTGGGAGTATCGAATTACACATCCGTGGTACTTGAGCAAAACGTTATTCCGACTTTCGACGGTCAAACAAAAACACGATCAAAGTCAGAAAATCATCAACGAGTTCACAGACGAAATAATCAATAAAAAAATCAAAGAGCTGAAGAACCGCCGGACGTCGGACGACGAGAAAAGAGCAGACGACGAAGACGTCTGCAAGAAAACGAAAACGTTCATAGAAATTCTTCTGGGCAACTATCACGAAATGTCACACGCGCAAATACGAGATGAACTCGTAACGATTATGATTGGTTAGTATCTATTTAGTAACCTAGCCTATGTTATACTCTCAGCCCGTTTAAAATATATTTCGTCGCAATAATATTATAAAGTACCGATTTATAGAAAAAAAATATTAAGTATAATTATTGTACGTCATATATTATTATATTCGATACAAATGATACAATAATGTATTATGTATTTGCTTATAATATAACGATGTATTATATTTCGTATTACATAATACATTATGAGTAATTTTGTGAACGTTTTGTAAATATAATAAATTTTTTGTAAACGAGTAATCGCTATGTGAGCGCATATCTCGATAAGTACTCGGTGGATTTAAGTGAAGTTTTCACCAATGGATTCGCCAAGTCTCGGGGAAGGTTTTGAGCTATAGTACGTCTCGAAAATCCAACCCTAAGTGGGTTAAAAATGGAAAAATGTAAATCGTCGCGAAAAAAACCACGTCACCTCCTGAACTCCTGGTACCAAATTTTCGATTTTTCGACTTTTTTCCGTTTTGCAGTCAAAATAATAGTAATAATAAATAATAGTCATAAAAAAGCCCTTTTTTTCCGTTTGTGAGCGCATATCTCGATAAGTACTCGGTGGATTTAAGTGAAGTTTTCACCAATGGATTCGCCAAGTCTCGGGGAAGGTTTTGAGCTATAGTACGTCTCGAAAATCCAACCCTAAGTGGGTTAAAAATGGAAAAATGTAAATCGTCGCGAAAAAAACCACGTCACCTCCTGAACTCCTGGTACCAAATTTTCGATTTTTCGACTTTTTTCCGTTTTGCAGTCAAAATAATAGTAATAATAAATAATAGTCATAAAAAAGCCCTTTTTTTCCGTTTGTGAGCGCATATCTCGATAAGTACTCGGTGGATTTAAGTGAAGTTTTCACCAATGGATTCGCCAAGTCTCGGGGAAGGTTTTGAGCTATAGTACGTCTCGAAAATCCAACCCTAAGTGGGTTAAAAATGGAAAAATGTAAATCGTCGCGAAAAAAACCACGTCACCTCCTGAACTCCTGGTACCAAATTTTCGATTTTTCGACTTTTTTCCGTTTTGCAGTCAAAATAATAGTAATAATAAATAATAGTCATAAAAAAGCCCTTTTTTTCCGTTTGTGAGCGCATATCTCGATAAGTACTCGGTGGATTTAAGTGAAGTTTTCACCAATGGATTCGCCAAGTCTCGGGGAAGGTTTTGAGCTATAGTACGTCTCGAAAATCCAACCCTAAGTGGGTTAAAAATGGAAAAATGTAAATCGTCGCGAAAAAAACCACGTCACCTCCTGAACTCCTGGTACCAAATTTTCGATTTTTCGACTTTTTTCCGTTTTGCAGTCAAAATAATAGTAATAATAAATAATAGTCATAAAAAAGCCCTTTTTTTCCGTTTGTGAGCGCATATCTCGATAAGTACTCGGTGGATTTAAGTGAAGTTTTCACCAATGGATTCGCCAAGTCTCGGGGAAGGTTTTGAGCTATAGTACGTCTCGAAAATCCAACCCTAAGTGGGTTAAAAATGGAAAAATGTAAATCGTCGCGAAAAAAACCACGTCACCTCCTGAACTCCTGGTACCAAATTTTCGATTTTTCGACTTTTTTCCGTTTTGCAGTCAAAATAATAGTAATAATAAATAATAGTCATAAAAAAGCCCTTTTTTTCCGTTTGTGAGCGCATATCTCGATAAGTACTCGGTGGATTTAAGTGAAGTTTTCACCAATGGATTCGCCAAGTCTCGGGGAAGGTTTTGAGCTATAGTACGTCTCGAAAATCCAACCCTAAGTGGGTTAAAAATGGAAAAATGTAAATCGTCGCGAAAAAAACCACGTCACCTCCTGAACTCCTGGTACCAAATTTTCGATTTTTCGACTTTTTTCCGTTTTGCAGTCAAAATAATAGTAATAATAAATAATAGTCATAAAAAAGCCCTTTTTTTCCGTTTGTGAGCGCATATCTCGATAAGTACTCGGTGGATTTAAGTGAAGTTTTCACCAATGGATTCGCCAAGTCTCGGGGAAGGTTTTGAGCTATAGTACGTCTCGAAAATCCAACCCTAAGTGGGTTAAAAATGGAAAAATGTAAATCGTCGCGAAAAAAACCACGTCACCTCCTGAACTCCTGGTACCAAATTTTCGATTTTTCGACTTTTTTCCGTTTTGCAGTCAAAATAATAGTAATAATAAATAATAGTCATAAAAAAGCCCTTTTTTTCCGTTTGTGAGCGCATATCTCGATAAGTACTCGGTGGATTTAAGTGAAGTTTTCACCAATGGATTCGCCAAGTCTCGGGGAAGGTTTTGAGCTATAGTACGTCTCGAAAATCCAACCCTAAGTGGGTTAAAAATGGAAAAATGTAAATCGTCGCGAAAAAAACCACGTCACCTCCTGAACTCCTGGTACCAAATTTTCGATTTTTCGACTTTTTTCCGTTTTGCAGTCAAAATAATAGTAATAATAAATAATAGTCATAAAAAAGCCCTTTTTTTCCGTTTGTGAGCGCATATCTCGATAAGTACTCGGTGGATTTAAGTGAAGTTTTCACCAATGGATTCGCCAAGTCTCGGGGAAGGTTTTGAGCTATAGTACGTCTCGAAAATCCAACCCTAAGTGGGTTAAAAATGGAAAAATGTAAATCGTCGCGAAAAAAACCACGTCACCTCCTGAACTCCTGGTACCAAATTTTCGATTTTTCGACTTTTTTCCGTTTTGCAGTCAAAATAATAGTAATAATAAATAATAGTCATAAAAAAGCCCTTTTTTTCCGTTTGTGAGCGCATATCTCGATAAGTACTCGGTGGATTTAAGTGAAGTTTTCACCAATGGATTCGCCAAGTCTCGGGGAAGGTTTTGAGCTATAGTACGTCTCGAAAATCCAACCCTAAGTGGGTTAAAAATGGAAAAATGTAAATCGTCGCGAAAAAAACCACGTCACCTCCTGAACTCCTGGTACCAAATTTTCGATTTTTCGACTTTTTTCCGTTTTGCAGTCAAAATAATAGTAATAATAAATAATAGTCATAAAAAAGCCCTTTTTTTCCGTTTGTGAGCGCATATCTCGATAAGTACTCGGTGGATTTAAGTGAAGTTTTCACCAATGGATTCGCCAAGTCTCGGGGAAGGTTTTGAGCTATAGTACGTCTCGAAAATCCAACCCTAAGTGGGTTAAAAATGGAAAAATGTAAATCGTCGCGAAAAAAACCACGTCACCTCCTGAACTCCTGGTACCAAATTTTCGATTTTTCGACTTTTTTCCGTTTTGCAGTCAAAATAATAGTAATAATAAATAATAGTCATAAAAAAGCCCTTTTTTTCCGTTTGTGAGCGCATATCTCGATAAGTACTCGGTGGATTTAAGTGAAGTTTTCACCAATGGATTCGCCAAGTCTCGGGGAAGGTTTTGAGCTATAGTACGTCTCGAAAATCCAACCCTAAGTGGGTTAAAAATGGAAAAATGTAAATCGTCGCGAAAAAAACCACGTCACCTCCTGAACTCCTGGTACCAAATTTTCGATTTTTCGACTTTTTTCCGTTTTGCAGTCAAAATAATAGTAATAATAAATAATAGTCATAAAAAAGCCCTTTTTTTCCGTTTGTGAGCGCATATCTCGATAAGTACTCGGTGGATTTAAGTGAAGTTTTCACCAATGGATTCGCCAAGTCTCGGGGAAGGTTTTGAGCTATAGTACGTCTCGAAAATCCAACCCTAAGTGGGTTAAAAATGGAAAAATGTAAATCGTCGCGAAAAAAACCACGTCACCTCCTGAACTCCTGGTACCAAATTTTCGATTTTTCGACTTTTTTCCGTTTTGCAGTCAAAATAATAGTAATAATAAATAATAGTCATAAAAAAGCCCTTTTTTTCCGTTTGTGAGCGCATATCTCGATAAGTACTCGGTGGATTTAAGTGAAGTTTTCACCAATGGATTCGCCAAGTCTCGGGGAAGGTTTTGAGCTATAGTACGTCTCGAAAATCCAACCCTAAGTGGGTTAAAAATGGAAAAATGTAAATCGTCGCGAAAAAAACCACGTCACCTCCTGAACTCCTGGTACCAAATTTTCGATTTTTCGACTTTTTTCCGTTTTGCAGTCAAAATAATAGTAATAATAAATAATAGTCATAAAAAAGCCCTTTTTTTCCGTTTGTGAGCGCATATCTCGATAAGTACTCGGTGGATTTAAGTGAAGTTTTCACCAATGGATTCGCCAAGTCTCGGGGAAGGTTTTGAGCTATAGTACGTCTCGAAAATCCAACCCTAAGTGGGTTAAAAATGGAAAAATGTAAATCGTCGCGAAAAAAACCACGTCACCTCCTGAACTCCTGGTACCAAATTTTCGATTTTTCGACTTTTTTCCGTTTTGCAGTCAAAATAATAGTAATAATAAATAATAGTCATAAAAAAGCCCTTTTTTTCCGTTTGTGAGCGCATATCTCGATAAGTACTCGGTGGATTTAAGTGAAGTTTTCACCAATGGATTCGCCAAGTCTCGGGGAAGGTTTTGAGCTATAGTACGTCTCGAAAATCCAACCCTAAGTGGGTTAAAAATGGAAAAATGTAAATCGTCGCGAAAAAAACCACGTCACCTCCTGAACTCCTGGTACCAAATTTTCGATTTTTCGACTTTTTTCCGTTTTGCAGTCAAAATAATAGTAATAATAAATAATAGTCATAAAAAAGCCCTTTTTTTCCGTTTGTGAGCGCATATCTCGATAAGTACTCGGTGGATTTAAGTGAAGTTTTCACCAATGGATTCGCCAAGTCTCGGGGAAGGTTTTGAGCTATAGTACGTCTCGAAAATCCAACCCTAAGTGGGTTAAAAATGGAAAAATGTAAATCGTCGCGAAAAAAACCACGTCACCTCCTGAACTCCTGGTACCAAATTTTCGATTTTTCGACTTTTTTCCGTTTTGCAGTCAAAATAATAGTAATAATAAATAATAGTCATAAAAAAGCCCTTTTTTTCCGTTTGTGAGCGCATATCTCGATAAGTACTCGGTGGATTTAAGTGAAGTTTTCACCAATGGATTCGCCAAGTCTCGGGGAAGGTTTTGAGCTATAGTACGTCTCGAAAATCCAACCCTAAGTGGGTTAAAAATGGAAAAATGTAAATCGTCGCGAAAAAAACCACGTCACCTCCTGAACTCCTGGTACCAAATTTTCGATTTTTCGACTTTTTTCCGTTTTGCAGTCAAAATAATAGTAATAATAAATAATAGTCATAAAAAAGCCCTTTTTTTCCGTTTGTGAGCGCATATCTCGATAAGTACTCGGTGGATTTAAGTGAAGTTTTCACCAATGGATTCGCCAAGTCTCGGGGAAGGTTTTGAGCTATAGTACGTCTCGAAAATCCAACCCTAAGTGGGTTAAAAATGGAAAAATGTAAATCGTCGCGAAAAAAACCACGTCACCTCCTGAACTCCTGGTACCAAATTTTCGATTTTTCGACTTTTTTCCGTTTTGCAGTCAAAATAATAGTAATAATAAATAATAGTCATAAAAAAGCCCTTTTTTTCCGTTTGTGAGCGCATATCTCGATAAGTACTCGGTGGATTTAAGTGAAGTTTTCACCAATGGATTCGCCAAGTCTCGGGGAAGGTTTTGAGCTATAGTACGTCTCGAAAATCCAACCCTAAGTGGGTTAAAAATGGAAAAATGTAAATCGTCGCGAAAAAAACCACGTCACCTCCTGAACTCCTGGTACCAAATTTTCGATTTTTCGACTTTTTTCCGTTTTGCAGTCAAAATAATAGTAATAATAAATAATAGTCATAAAAAAGCCCTTTTTTTCCGTTTGTGAGCGCATATCTCGATAAGTACTCGGTGGATTTAAGTGAAGTTTTCACCAATGGATTCGCCAAGTCTCGGGGAAGGTTTTGAGCTATAGTACGTCTCGAAAATCCAACCCTAAGTGGGTTAAAAATGGAAAAATGTAAATCGTCGCGAAAAAAACCACGTCACCTCCTGAACTCCTGGTACCAAATTTTCGATTTTTCGACTTTTTTCCGTTTTGCAGTCAAAATAATAGTAATAATAAATAATAGTCATAAAAAAGCCCTTTTTTTCCGTTTGTGAGCGCATATCTCGATAAGTACTCGGCGGATTTAAGTGAAGTTTTCACCAATGGATTCGCCAAGTCTCGGGGAAGGTTTTGAGCTATAGTACGTCTCGAATATCCAACCCTAAGTGGGTTAAAAATGGAAAAATGTAAATCGTCGCGAAAAAAACCACGTCACCTCCTGAACTCCTGGTACCAAATTTTCGATTTTTCGACTTTTTTCCGTTTTGCAGTCAAAATAATAGTAATAATAAATAATAGTCATAAAAAAGCCCTTTTTTTCCGTTTGTGAGCGCATATCTCGATAAGTACTCGGTGGATTTAAGTGAAGTTTTCACCAATGGATTCGCCAAGTCTCGGGGAAGGTTTTGAGCTATAGTACGTCTCGAAAATCCAACCCTAAGTGGGTTAAAAATGGAAAAATGTAAATCGTCGCGAAAAAAACCACGTCACCTCCTGAACTCCTGGTACCAAATTTTCGATTTTTCGACTTTTTTCCGTTTTGCAGTCAAAATAATAGTAATAATAAATAATAGTCATAAAAAAGCCCTTTTTTTCCGTTTGTGAGCGCATATCTCGATAAGTACTCGGTGGATTTAAGTGAAGTTTTCACCAATGGATTCGCCAAGTCTCGGGGAAGGTTTTGAGCTATAGTACGTCTCGAAAATCCAACCCTAAGTGGGTTAAAAATGGAAAAATGTAAATCGTCGCGAAAAAAACCACGTCACCTCCTGAACTCCTGGTACCAAATTTTCGATTTTTCGACTTTTTTCCGTTTTGCAGTCAAAATAATAGTAATAATAAATAATAGTCATAAAAAAGCCCTTTTTTTCCGTTTGTGAGCGCATATCTCGATAAGTACTCGGTGGATTTAAGTGAAGTTTTCACCAATGGATTCGCCAAGTCTCGGGGAAGGTTTTGAGCTATAGTACGTCTCGAAAATCCAACCCTAAGTGGGTTAAAAATGGAAAAATGTAAATCGTCGCGAAAAAAACCACGTCACCTCCTGAACTCCTGGTACCAAATTTTCGATTTTTCGACTTTTTTCCGTTTTGCAGTCAAAATAATAGTAATAATAAATAATAGTCATAAAAAAGCCCTTTTTTTCCGTTTGTGAGCGCATATCTCGATAAGTACTCGGTGGATTTAAGTGAAGTTTTCACCAATGGATTCGCCAAGTCTCGGGGAAGGTTTTGAGCTATAGTACGTCTCGAAAATCCAACCCTAAGTGGGTTAAAAATGGAAAAATGTAAATCGTCGCGAAAAAAACCACGTCACCTCCTGAACTCCTGGTACCAAATTTTCGATTTTTCGACTTTTTTCCGTTTTGCAGTCAAAATAATAGTAATAATAAATAATAGTCATAAAAAAGCCCTTTTTTTCCGTTTGTGAGCGCATATCTCGATAAGTACTCGGTGGATTTAAGTGAAGTTTTCACCAATGGATTCGCCAAGTCTCGGGGAAGGTTTTGAGCTATAGTACGTCTCGAAAATCCAACCCTAAGTGGGTTAAAAATGGAAAAATGTAAATCGTCGCGAAAAAAACCACGTCACCTCCTGAACTCCTGGTACCAAATTTTCGATTTTTCGACTTTTTTCCGTTTTGCAGTCAAAATAATAGTAATAATAAATAATAGTCATAAAAAAGCCCTTTTTTTCCGTTTGTGAGCGCATATCTCGATAAGTACTCGGTGGATTTAAGTGAAGTTTTCACCAATGGATTCGCCAAGTCTCGGGGAAGGTTTTGAGCTATAGTACGTCTCGAATATCCAACCCTAAGTGGGTTAAAAATGGAAAAATGTAAATCGTCGCGAAAAAAACCACGTCACCTCCTGAACTCCTGGTACCAAATTTTCGATTTTTCGACTTTTTTCCGTTTTGCAGTCAAAATAATAGTAATAATAAATAATAGTCATAAAAAAGCCCTTTTTTTCCGTTTGTGAGCGCATATCTCGATAAGTACTCGGTGGATTTAAGTGAAGTTTTCACCAATGGATTCGCCAAGTCTCGGGGAAGGTTTTGAGCTATAGTACGTCTCGAAAATCCAACCCTAAGTGGGTTAAAAATGGAAAAATGTAAATCGTCGCGAAAAAAACCACGTCACCTCCTGAACTCCTGGTACCAAATTTTCGATTTTTCGACTTTTTTCCGTTTTGCAGTCAAAATAATAGTAATAATAAATAATAGTCATAAAAAAGCCCTTTTTTTCCGTTTGTGAGCGCATATCTCGATAAGTACTCGGTGGATTTAAGTGAAGTTTTCACCAATGGATTCGCCAAGTCTCGGGGAAGGTTTTGAGCTATAGTACGTCTCGAAAATCCAACCCTAAGTGGGTTAAAAATGGAAAAATGTAAATCGTCGCGAAAAAAACCACGTCACCTCCTGAACTCCTGGTACCAAATTTTCGATTTTTCGACTTTTTTCCGTTTTGCAGTCAAAATAATAGTAATAATAAATAATAGTCATAAAAAAGCCCTTTTTTTCCGTTTGTGAGCGCATATCTCGATAAGTACTCGGTGGATTTAAGTGAAGTTTTCACCAATGGATTCGCCAAGTCTCGGGGAAGGTTTTGAGCTATAGTACGTCTCGAAAATCCAACCCTAAGTGGGTTAAAAATGGAAAAATGTAAATCGTCGCGAAAAAAACCACGTCACCTCCTGAACTCCTGGTACCAAATTTTCGATTTTTCGACTTTTTTCCGTTTTGCAGTCAAAATAATAGTAATAATAAATAATAGTCATAAAAAAGCCCTTTTTTTCCGTTTGTGAGCGCATATCTCGATAAGTACTCGGTGGATTTAAGTGAAGTTTTCACCAATGGATTCGCCAAGTCTCGGGGAAGGTTTTGAGCTATAGTACGTCTCGAAAATCCAACCCTAAGTGGGTTAAAAATGGAAAAATGTAAATCGTCGCGAAAAAAACCACGTCACCTCCTGAACTCCTGGTACCAAATTTTCGATTTTTCGACTTTTTTCCGTTTTGCAGTCAAAATAATAGTAATAATAAATAATAGTCATAAAAAAGCCCTTTTTTTCCGTTTGTGAGCGCATATCTCGATAAGTACTCGGTGGATTTAAGTGAAGTTTTCACCAATGGATTCGCCAAGTCTCGGGGAAGGTTTTGAGCTATAGTACGTCTCGAAAATCCAACCCTAAGTGGGTTAAAAATGGAAAAATGTAAATCGTCGCGAAAAAAACCACGTCACCTCCTGAACTCCTGGTACCAAATTTTCGATTTTTCGACTTTTTTCCGTTTTGCAGTCAAAATAATAGTAATAATAAATAATAGTCATAAAAAAGCCCTTTTTTTCCGTTTGTGAGCGCATATCTCGATAAGTACTCGGTGGATTTAAGTGAAGTTTTCACCAATGGATTCGCCAAGTCTCGGGGAAGGTTTTGAGCTATAGTACGTCTCGAAAATCCAACCCTAAGTGGGTTAAAAATGGAAAAATGTAAATCGTCGCGAAAAAAACCACGTCACCTCCTGAACTCCTGGTACCAAATTTTCGATTTTTCGACTTTTTTCCGTTTTGCAGTCAAAATAATAGTAATAATAAATAATAGTCATAAAAAAGCCCTTTTTTTCCGTTTGTGAGCGCATATCTCGATAAGTACTCGGTGGATTTAAGTGAAGTTTTCACCAATGGATTCGCCAAGTCTCGGGGAAGGTTTTGAGCTATAGTACGTCTCGAAAATCCAACCCTAAGTGGGTTAAAAATGGAAAAATGTAAATCGTCGCGAAAAAAACCACGTCACCTCCTGAACTCCTGGTACCAAATTTTCGATTTTTCGACTTTTTTCCGTTTTGCAGTCAAAATAATAGTAATAATAAATAATAGTCATAAAAAAGCCCTTTTTTTCCGTTTGTGAGCGCATATCTCGATAAGTACTCGGTGGATTTAAGTGAAGTTTTCACCAATGGATTCGCCAAGTCTCGGGGAAGGTTTTGAGCTATAGTACGTCTCGAAAATCCAACCCTAAGTGGGTTAAAAATGGAAAAATGTAAATCGTCGCGAAAAAAACCACGTCACCTCCTGAACTCCTGGTACCAAATTTTCGATTTTTCGACTTTTTTCCGTTTTGCAGTCAAAATAATAGTAATAATAAATAATAGTCATAAAAAAGCCCTTTTTTTCCGTTTGTGAGCGCATATCTCGATAAGTACTCGGTGGATTTAAGTGAAGTTTTCACCAATGGATTCGCCAAGTCTCGGGGAAGGTTTTGAGCTATAGTACGTCTCGAAAATCCAACCCTAAGTGGGTTAAAAATGGAAAAATGTAAATCGTCGCGAAAAAAACCACGTCACCTCCTGAACTCCTGGTACCAAATTTTCGATTTTTCGACTTTTTTCCGTTTTGCAGTCAAAATAATAGTAATAATAAATAATAGTCATAAAAAAGCCCTTTTTTTCCGTTTGTGAGCGCATATCTCGATAAGTACTCGGTGGATTTAAGTGAAGTTTTCACCAATGGATTCGCCAAGTCTCGGGGAAGGTTTTGAGCTATAGTACGTCTCGAAAATCCAACCCTAAGTGGGTTAAAAATGGAAAAATGTAAATCGTCGCGAAAAAAACCACGTCACCTCCTGAACTCCTGGTACCAAATTTTCGATTTTTCGACTTTTTTCCGTTTTGCAGTCAAAATAATAGTAATAATAAATAATAGTCATAAAAAAGCCCTTTTTTTCCGTTTGTGAGCGCATATCTCGATAAGTACTCGGTGGATTTAAGTGAAGTTTTCACCAATGGATTCGCCAAGTCTCGGGGAAGGTTTTGAGCTATAGTACGTCTCGAAAATCCAACCCTAAGTGGGTTAAAAATGGAAAAATGTAAATCGTCGCGAAAAAAACCACGTCACCTCCTGAACTCCTGGTACCAAATTTTCGATTTTTCGACTTTTTTCCGTTTTGCAGTCAAAATAATAGTAATAATAAATAATAGTCTCGTGTAAAAGGTAATCGCTTCTAAATATGAATTTTCGTTTAAATACACACAACACGTTGGAAGTAGTAGTCTGTGCAGTAACTCGAATGTTTATCAATGTGGTTTTCAGGAGGACAAGAAACAACCGCAATGACCAACGCTTGTATAGTTTTCATGATGGCCCATCACCAAGACGTACAAAACAAGGCAAATACATTTTTCTAATATTCCGAGTGAACATTTTTATTTACCTAAATTATAGTTGTGTGTATGAGTTATAGGTTTACGAGGAGCTGCAGTCGATCTTCTCAATCGGAGACCACGGTAGAGCGCCGACTTACGAAGACCTACAGCAAATGGAATATCTAGAACGGGTCATCAAGGAGACGTTGCGACTGTTCCCTCCTCTGCCGATATTCGGCAGGAGCCTAGACGAAGAAATGAAAATAGGAGGACAATTGTGTCCAGCAGGTATGAAAAAAAATTTAATTCAATTGAAACGAATATAAAATATGTATTTATAATATATCGTTGTCGGGGGCAGTCGATTCGATTATAGCGATTCGGTCTGTGTTGTCTCGTCGTTTATTCACCCGCGGTATGGTTTTCGACTGCTCCCGGATATTTGTTTGGTTTTGAAATATCGACCGTCGCGCGTCGTCGGGACGATTCTTCTCGCCGAAAAATTACCATAAAATCCCACTCGTCGTATAGTATTATACGCGCCTTTTGATCGGACAATAATCGTTTGTATTACGTTTAAGGTTCGACGCTAATGATCAGCCCGCTGTTCGTTCAATCGAGTCCGCAGTATTACACCGATCCCGAGACGTTCGACCCGGACAACTTCTTGCCGGACGCGTGCCGCGGCCGACATCCGTACGCCTTCATACCGTTCAGCGCGGGCTACAGGAACTGCATCGGCATCAAATACGGCATGTTACAGATGAAAACGGTCATATCGACGCTGGTGCGACGAAACACATTCTTTCCGTCGCGCAAATGTCCGACGCCGGAACGCCTGCGTTTAATGTTCTTGACGACGCTCAAATTCGTCGACGGCTGTCACGTCAAAATAACACCGAGGACCACCTGACGAGTACACGCGCGCGCACACGCACTCGCGTTTATATTTATTATTAAAACATTTTAATTTAAAAACCGTTATGCCCTCGAAAAAAACTGTATTGCAGACAATATTATACATTGTGTATTATGTATATTTTTTTCAATTTTTTTTTTTTTCTTGTTCTTGGATTGCGCACGAGTTTCGATAAAACGGTCAACTGTAACGACAATAATTTTTTGAGTTTTTCGGTAAAATTATAGCGCGTTGTTTTGATAACGATCAAATATCGCGTTTTACACGTCCTGGCGCCGCCGACCAAGAACCACGGTAGTGGTTCAAAAGTTTAATTGCTCGTACCGAAAGTATCGTCGAAAAAGCATAAGCTAATTATTGTGATTAGTGACAGATATTTATTTTTATTTTTTTTTTTGGGCTTCACACAACTCTCGCGTTTCTGTTGCATTATTTATTACAGTTATCACGACTTTGGCGTTTTCCATTAGAGATTTTAATATAATATGTACAGCCCGCTAATACAATATAACGAGTATAATATCTTACGTTGCGAATAGTAATACAATAAACGTAATTTACGATCAATGTTAATGAGCGCGAATATTAAAACGATTCACTTTTAAATTGTTTGAAAAAAAAATCAGATTCTATTTAGATATTTTATTCTCGGAACTGCATGGGTCGTACGGAATATTTATATTTAAGCTTTAGTTTAAAACGTAACGCCCCCCTCCCCCTCACCTTTTAAACTTGATCAAGTCTCTACGTGTACCGACAGTATAATAATATATGTATAGAAATATAAAAACAAATGATCACTTTTATAATAGATTATCAGACTTTTAGTAGTTATAGAAAAACTAAATTAAAACTTAGGAATTATATAAAATGAATAAAGGTAAAACAATATACTTTTCAAATGAATGAATAATTAATAATAAAATAACAAAGTAATTATTTAATTTTACTTTTGTAATAGTCGTCATTGCATAGTGTATCATCTGTGATACAATTATATTTGTAACTAATGCATAATGTATCATATGTGATACATGTGAAAAATGAATAAAAATGTATAGTGACTAACCATTAATTTGAGATAAAACATTTTAAAAACAATCTCAACACATAACTGAGTGAGAAAATATTAATTTTTTTTGTTAGTTATGATAATATTTTCCACTTTAATTGAACTATAAAAAAGACGTTTTTCTGTTGTTGATAACAATTATTATTGAAAGCGATTTTACTAATTAATAGCTGATGTCAAAGACGTTTTATCAAATAAATAATGTGTGGGTAAATACACGAAGATGTCAACAAAAAGACTGCCAAACCTTAGTTGTTATAGAAACGGCAGTTATTTTCAATTTTCATGGTTGTATAGTGGGTGATACTTTATGCAGTGTAGGGTTAAAATTAGTTTTGCACGTATTGTAATACGTGTTTAATGGATATTATTATTATGAATATTGTTTTACCATAAATGCAAATACTTATTTTTGTTTCAATCAAACAATTATTGTCCGTATTAGAGAAAACCCTATGAAAGAATAAGGACGTTATTGATTTTACGATGTAACACGTACATGTTTTTTATAAAACACTTTTCGAAGCAATAAAAAAAAGAAAGTTATTGCAGTACATGTAATATAAAAGAGTAAATATATACTATGTGTGTGTGTGTGGGTTTACTATACGACAGAAAACCGCGTATATTGACGATACCTAACAGACGTAACTCTATTTTGCCATTTTCTTTTTTCCACCAAAATCCACATCTCCCGTTGACGCCGAGAAATGTACTGCTGAAGCATTGCCTTTTCTCATCGGACGAAAATGCTTCTTATCCGTCGGAAACGCTCCATCCAGACAGAACTATCTGAACTACTTGAAAACGCGACGCCGTGAAATTATTCGAAATTTAGTGTGGGTTATTATTAATCACTCAGTACTTGCCCTCGAATCCATAAATTAAGGCCCAATTTTGTCCATGTTCAGCCATAAATCTGCAGATGATTGTTCCTAATTACCATTCCGTTTTCTTGTTATCTGTGCGTTTCTCCAGTTGTTCAAATCGTTAATTGCCCCTAAATCACGACTTCTCTACAATAAATTTACAGTTAATGAACAACAGTACGGTAACAGATCTCACATTTCTACTACTACTACTTCTACTACCGAGTAATTGTCGTTCGGATTAGATTTAATGGAAAAATATTCAGATGTGCTCATCGGTTGATGAAGCACACCACCACCTCCGGGCGACGACGAATGAAATCCATACGAACTACTCGTATTTCATTATTGAACACAAGTTATACGATCGATATAAATTCAACGATTTTTCCAATCATTTATTATTTATCATACATTTTTGTTTTTGTATCTGAAAAAAAAAAAAAAATGTGATTCAATTACACACGACGAGAAAAATGTTTACGTCCAAAAAGTAAATTGCACCGCGGTGAAACAGTAGATAAATAAATAAGTTCTCGCGTTTACAATATTTATATTGTAATGTACGCTACTTCTTATTGATGATGTTTAGCGCGCGAAGTGACTGATCGCGAGAACGCGGCAATACGTTTTTCGGCATTACTATTAATGAAATACTACTTTGAAACGGATTAACTCGACCAACGAAATGATATTCGTTAATGTTTGCCCGTTTGGCTGTAGAACGTGATGACTGTTACTATTATTGAAACATCCACGACACTACAAATTATTCGTTTTTCGCTACGTTTTTCGAATCTGAGTTCGGATTTCCACTTTTTAAACAAGTCTCAAGTAATAGAAAATAATATATCAAATATATACAAGACGTACTCGCTTACAACTCGTCGCCTCGAGACTGATTGTGTCGCTATCTATGTGCTCGCAGCTGTATGGTTTTCTGTTCTCATAACCGATACAAAGATCGCATTAGACATACGAATGTCTTAGAACACATAATGGCACTGGTAACTGATAAAATTTAAATAATAATAATTTATGTGTTTCGCGAACTGGTATCGATATACCAGTTTAGAGGAATGGTTTTTTAAACGAAATATAATAATTATTATCGACGACTCAAACACGACAGACCGAAATGTGTAAATCATTTTTTAATAATGTACCGAACAATACGTTATACACACATACGTATTATGTTATTCGCGTTGTGCGCTTTGCCGAATTCACGGATCTCGCGAATATTAAAAAGTCGATCGATTACCGTAGAAACGAATTCGTTTGTCCTTCGTCGTCGCACATTTCGGACCAGACGGCGGCGGCGCGGCGGCCCGTGCTCTACAACGTCAATTCGAACCTTGTACGCGTCGCTAACAAAGATTATATAATATAAATAATCACCTACATTGTACGTACAATTATTGGTATGTAATAGAATAAAATATAACCGTTTGGCCCGATCGGGTAAGTAGTTTGGAGCAGCATAAAAAAAGTAACCTCAGAACAGATTGCGTATAGAAACTCTTCTCCGTTAAGAGTTTTCTCTTCGTTTTATAAACGCACACGCGTCCGAGCGAAATTATCAAAAAAATTTTGTCTCCGACAAAAAGTTGGTTCGTCTGGCAGAATTTCACGATCGTTAGGTGGATTTTCCAACGCGTGCGTCACCGCGGCCGACGGCTCGAATCGTCAAACTCGACGCCTACAATGAGAAGTGAGAGGGATATGGAGAAAGACAAAAAAAAGCCACGTAAGTATTTATAATACAACGCGCGCAAGTATGGAATTTTGTCGTAAGCATAAAAATAAGTGTGTCAATGAAACGAACGGGCCGAGGCGTCAGAAATCAAAAAAATAAATAAATACAAGACGGCGGCGGCGGCGGCGCTTACGGTCGAGTTTCGATTTCAGTTCGAAGTGTTTACGTGTACGCAATCGAGTTTTGAGTATAGTAAATCACTCATTCCGTCATCCGTATAGACGAAGGCGACGACACCCCGAGGCGTTTTCGACCGCTCATTCATAAGTCGTCTTGGACAAGTTGCCCCGTAAGTTTCGGACGTAAAAAAAAAAACAAAAAACCGATAAATACATAACAGCGGAACCCGACAACGCGATAATATTAATTATATAGTGTGCGCGCGGTTTTTTTTTTTTTTTTTTTTTCAATAGCGGCTTGGCGATTTTAACGTCAACTCGATACCCGTTTTACACTATTCGCCGAGTGGTTTATTAGTGATTAATATCGACGGACGAATCAATATGATATATTAAAGGTTGGTAAATTTTTTTCCATTGAAATTTTTTCTCGTTGCCCGCGAGAAACGAGATGTGCGTATTTACCATCGTGACACGTCCACGTATGGACGCGGTACGGGCCCAGACTGATTCTCAATTTCACAAAAACCAAAAACGTTCGAAGGAATAAACATTCTCGTTCAAATACAATTATAAAACTGTCTGTTAAAAATATTATATTTCGATGTCTGACTTTGTTCGCGTGTTTGCTCGATATTGATCGTTAACTACGTATCGTTGCAGTTCGTCAAATTGTATAAATTAAAACAATTTATTGTAATATTATCATCGACAGTCGAGTTGACTGTCATCTAGGCTGCGCGATGGTTCGCCAATATGTATTTTCCGTGAAATTCTTTTGAATTTATTAATAAAACACGTTTGTCAACGGAACAATATAGCATTATTGTCTGTTCTCGTTTTTCGCGAAATAGCCGTTTGTTTTTACCCATGAATTCTCCCCACGTTTTTATACGACACAAAGTATTGAATTATTGCAAAAAAAGATATTGTACAATTTATGACATAGTAGCACATAAAATATATTTTACGAGTATTACTTACCGCTCGTCTTCGTTCATCTGAATACTAAATACTTTCGCTGACGATTAAAAATCGAATGCCAAACTTGTACTACAATTTTTACCAACACACATTTCAGAAAAGAAAAAACATTCTAAATATTATATAAAAAAAAAATAAAATACATACTTTTTTTTACTATTTAAAAAACTTGTGCAATTACTTTATCGACTTCGGAATAAATAAACATTATTTTTCATCTCTTACAATATAGGTGTACCGATTTATTGAGTAGAATAACAACAAAAAACATTACGCGTCATCAAATATTTGTTTTAATGTCTCGAAAAAAAAAAAAAAAAAAACGTGTCCTTCGTCGGCATAATATTATTATGTTTATGAATGTGTTTCTCACTAAAAATATGAATTAATACATATTAACATACACATACATATTATCATTTCGTAGTATTTTTTCTTCCTACTGTAATACAATACTTCTGCGACTCGCTTTTGCACAGTTGGCCACACGATATGACAATCGAGTTGATCGAAACCCAAAATAAAACTTATCGTAAGTCATCATCGGTTTTCTTATACTATTCGATTGTCTACTTGTTATTATAGATTATAAAATAAATGAATATTACGTCATAATATAGCACGTGTATTACATAATATTTATAATTATTTTTAATCTATTGATTTTACCATGATACACGTCATGTAACACGCACGTGCGCGTGTGTTTTTTTTGTGTGTAAACGATCTTTATTTTCAGTATATTTATTTTCCGGTAGCGAATCGTATCTATTATAGTCGGTACTCTTTAGACAGTAAAAAAAAAATTGTACGTGAAAAACAGATGAAAAACACTGGGGAAAAACGACACAAAACTGTTGGGAAATTCTAGTCCCTAGTAAATTCGATTTCCGACCGGAATCCTCGGCGGAAGTTTTCGATCAGAGCAAGTCGTCTGGTCGAAATCGTGTTCGCGCGGACACGAAAAATAATGGGTGAAAAAAATAACTTCATGATGAAATCGATAGATTTCTCGGTTCACTCGGTATCTAAAAAAAGAACAGGTTACATCGGGAGGTGAAGGAATATCCGACGATGAAAACGACGAGTTTTTTTTATTATTATTTAATAAAATATGTTCAATTCACAGGTCGTGGTTTTAAACGAATCATGTGGTTAATTGTTTCGATTATACTGTTGTCGATTTCGGTGATTATAACGACACTGAGATTCGACGGCAGAAGAAAACGAATACTAGCTACTCGAATACCCGGTCCGGAAGGATCGTTTTTTATCGGCTCTCTACCATTATTCGTTCAAGGACCGGAGAAAATTATCAAAAATGTATTGACGGTGTACCGAATGTAAGTATAATTATTCTGACTTGTTCATACCGCAAATGCGAACGGCGACCGTCTTCAAATTAATTTAGACACGCGACCGATATCTATAAAATATATGTAAATAGATAAAACGATTGTTATTCTAAACGATCAAATAACGTACGTAATAAGTATAACGTTGACATAGCTGACCGGCGGCGTTTAATATTTAAATTGTTTCGAAAACTAAATGTTTTACAAACACAAACGTAACGAAATAATAATATGACGTGACATAAAGTCCGGTAAAAACCGAGAGCAGACGTAAATAAGTCGAAAATGTTCAGTGCATTTTAATTTTAACGAAAAATATCCAAACGTGATGGAATTAAAAAAATTAAAATAAACATTGTTTTTAATCGATTATACGAAGAAATCTCAAATCTCTTTTTGTCAGATCATTGTCTGATAAAATAAAATATAACATTTAGAGTTTATCATTTTATTTCAAAGTTTCACAAACGATTAGTATCGACTATCTCGTGATTCGTGAAGATACGTCACAATGAAAATACGTTAGACTGTATGTGTTTTTTTTAATCTATGCTAACCGATTATTAAATTGTATTGGACGGAGTAGATTTTCTATGCAAAACTCGTACTTATTTTTAATGAAAAAAACTGACTGGCGGGATTAGGTATGTCAGGCGAATATCGTGCGATTGAACACCATAGTTTTTTTTTAAATAAAACCAATTAAAAAACTAATTAAATCGCGTGTGACGGTGCGAATAATAATAACAATAAAAAATTGAAACGCTCTCTCGTCGTCAATGTTTGAAAATGTTATACAGGTACGAGAAGTCTCTATTTAAAATTTGGATAGCTCATGTTTTGTGCATTGTGTTGACGCGGCCCGAAGACATAGAGTTCGTCCTTACCAACCCGAAACTACAAAAAAAATCAAAAGAATACTTGGTTTTGCAAGAATCCATTATGGGCCAAGGAATATTTTCGATCGAAGACATTAAGAAGTGGAAAAACAACAGGTCGGTTTGATACGATATGAAATACTTTACAATAACGCCGCGCTAAAAGAAAAAAAAAAAAAAAAAAACCATTGACGTTATAGTTATTGTTGAACAATATATGTTATCGTATTTCGTGTATGTTATTTTAGAAAAATGGTGTCCAAAGGGTTCAATTTTACGATCATAAAATCGTTCATTCCGACATTTTACGAAGAGGCGATTGTCCTGAACGGGATTCTTCAGACGAAGTGCCGTTCGAACGAGTGCGATATTAGTGTCCCCGTTAGCATGGCCACGATGGAAATGATCGGAAAAACAGCCTTGGGCGTACAGTTCAACGCGCAGAACGGCGGCCATCACCGATTCACCGAAAACCTACAAACAGCCATGCACGTAAACGACATTTTAGAACGTGTTTTTCGAATATTAGAATTTTAGAACGGTCGCTAATTATTTCAGGCATGGGAATATCGAATCACACATCCGTGGTACTTGAGCAAAACATTGTTCCGTTTTTCGACGGTCAAGCGAAAACACGATCGGAGTCAAGAAATCATAAACAAATTCACCGACGAAATAATTAGTAAAAAAATCAACGAGTTAAAAGGAAATTCCGATCGTGAAAACAAATCACGCGCTAATGACGAACACGCTTGTCGGAAAATGGAAACGTTCATAGAAATTCTTCTGTGGGACTATCACCAGATATCACACGAACAAATACGCGACGAACTTGTCACGATCATGATTGGTAAATTATATACTTTAATGATTTTAGCGTACGACTGAACAATTTTTCGAAATATCGTCATTATGATATTATGTGAAAAAGGTAAGTGACGAATTGAAAAAAAAATTGAATACCTATTGGTGAGAAATCCAAATGGATAAATTCATATTTTGAACCGCTAGAGTTCAATTTCCGCACGTAAATACTCATAATAAAACGAAATAAAAAAAAAAAAAAAACTTTCCATAACATTCCGCTCGTTATGCGAACGAATAGTCCCATAAATCCGTCACTGCACGTCTATGTAGTGAATATAATTTAAAATATCGTTTGTAAATATCGAATATCTTTTTCGTTCGACAAGACTCCCATTTCGTATTATTATAAGATTTTCGCCATAAACACGAGTATATGGAAGAAGAAAAAAAAACGAATAATTTTTAAACGCGTTTGTTTAGGAGGTCAAGAAACAACCGCGATGGCAAATGCTTGTACAATTTTCATGTTGGCTCATCACCAAGACGTACAAAACAAGGCAAATATATTAATTTACCAATACATTACGAGAACGTTTACGTTGGACTGTAAAGAGTAATAGTTTTTAGAATCTGACCGCGTTTAAAGTTTAAATATGTGTTGATTTTACAAATCAATTTTTATTTACTTGGTTAGTTTATTTTGACTTTTAAATTGTTAACTAAATCTTATGGTTTACTTCTCCTTTTTTCAAAAAACTAATAGATATGCAGGTCGGTAGAAAAACGTATGGGGCCATATTTGAAAAAATGCTGAGATTAATATCACGAATCGTAACGGTTAATTTTTTGTTTTTTTTTTACCTCATAATAATCATATTTACGGCCCTTTTTTTATTTCAAGTCACATAATTTGAGTCGAGATTACATCAATCGATATATTAAATATAAATAAAATGTCTACACTCGTTCAATTAAATGTATAGCGTACAAAAAATACAAACACATACACGCATTCGTGTCTGACTGCCTTTTTTGTTAAGTTATAGGTATATGAAGAATTAAAATGCATATTTTCAATCGGCGATTATACTAGACCGCCTACTTACGAAGATTTGCAAAAAATGGAATACCTCGAACGTGTGATAAAAGAGACGTTGAGACTTTTTCCCCCGTTGCCGGTGATCGGCAGGACTTTGGACGAAGACATGAAAATAGGAAAACATTTGTGTCCGGCAGGTAGGACGAGCTTTACTCGTCGACGTGTGATTTTTCCACAAACACTTTTTCTGTTTCGGTGGAAATCTACATAATATATAAATCATAACAATAATTCTAAGCGATTTCCTTCGAGGATATAACGTTGTATAACTGCACTCTTCGACGTACCTTTTGATCGGACAATAATCGTTATATTACGTTCAAGGTTCGACGCTAATGATCAGCCCGCTGTTCGTTCAATCGAGTCCGCAGTATTACACCGATCCCGAGACGTTCGACCCGGACAACTTCTTGCCGGACGCGTGCCGCGGCCGACATCCGTACGCCTTCATACCGTTCAGCGCGGGCTACAGGAACTGCATCGGCATCAAATACGGCATGTTACAGATGAAAACGGTCATATCGACGCTGGTGCGACGAAACACATTCTTTCCGTCGCGCAAATGTCCGACGCCGGAACGCCTGCGTTTAATGTTCTTGATGACTTTGAAATTCGTCGACGGCTGTCACGTTAAAATAGTACCGCGAACCTCATAACTATTGCGATCGTTTGATTTTTATTTCGAGTTTCCTCCCCGACAAATACGTAGATGTACGTACCTCTAATGCATTTATAAGTATTATTTTTATTTTATTTTTTTTTTTTAATTTTTTTATAACGACTCGAGAATGGTTTGTTAAAATTTAATACGCTTTTTATCTTTTTTAAATCATTACTTTGGTTTTTTTATTTGTAGCCCGGATATGATGTGGTGTTGATATTCAATCCTTTTTTTCGCCGCAATGGTATTTGTAATAATTAATAAATATACAATTTATTATTGTCACGTGAACCAACAGAGAAATAAACGTGACGGTTTTTCAACCTGCCGTATAACCTACCGATGTCTACTATTTTATCGCCTAAAATACTTAATGTTATGATTAATGTCCTTGAAATAGTGTAGAAAAAAAATAAAAAAATTAAAATCGGTTTGCACCGAACAAATTATGAATAATATATTAACGAGCCCAATCGCGGACATTAAACGCCGGTGTATTTTAAATTTAAAACAAATAAAAACAGCTAATCTGATAAAAAATAAAAACACACCGTAATACGTAATATTATATGAACCATAAAAATCCGACGCATAGATTTTAACGTTTTTTTCGTTTTTTTTTTTTCCTACTTTACTTTACTGTTCGTAAACATTTGAATACGAAAAAAATCGGCGAAACTGACTCCGGTTTTTTGAAACGATTAATATCTAAAACTATATTATTCGGTATACCATTGTTTCGCGCCATCTACCTATCGGTTATGACCTACCGTGCGAATAATAATATAGCCTACCCGACAGTGGTATCCGACCAAAACTTGTTTAGAAAAACATGCGACTACGGTATCGCATGACTTAATAATTATCGGCATGATCGAATGAAACAAACGTGACCGTGTAATTATTATACACGCCAAAGACGAAAAACACGAAAATTTACTGGAATTTAAAAGTTACTAAACAATCAGTTGCTAATAATTCTTCGTGAAAAACTTACTGTTTTTGGTTCTTTCTCGCGTGCTCCTAATATTTGAATACCTCCGGCGATGGCTTTCTGCCATGTTTCCGGTTACAAAAACATTGTAGGCGACTGTTTATTGAATTTACAAATAATTTGAAAACCTAATGGTTATTGCCGAACACGCCTGTTGTATTTTTTCCCCTGTAATATCAAAAATAAACGCATCAATTAAATGCCTCTATAAATTAATATAAATCACACACATTATGACAGTATAATATGGTACCTGTTATTTTAATATAATGCAAATAACAGTTGATGTTGAATAAAACGAGACTAATTATTATTATTCTGAAATTAATTCCGGTCACGTGGCAAGCTTGTGACAATTAATTCCCAATACGTATAATAATAATTTATAAACGCTCAAATGTCAACAGATACATTACGTTTTCATCAAACATCGATGATTTAAAAACGATTTATCTAAAATAAAAAAAATTTTAAACGCCCCGTCATTTTACGGAATATAATATTATTATGATAATTACGGAAGACGCGTTTATTTAATATTTTAAACGTAATTTTGGGTTTTTGTTCGAAAACATTGAGGATTTCTGTGATCTAGAGTATATTATGTTTACGACATTCTTCTGACTTTTTGTTTTCAGTACTTTTTAATAATTCGTTCCAATTGATTGTTTTGGGAGGGTTTTTTTTTTTTTGATAATTGAGCACTCGAACTAAATATGAAAATAAAAATAAAAGTATATAATTATAAATGAAAAATTATTATACAAATACCTAGCATTTTTTTTTTTAAATTATTTATAAAGATTTTTACAAGGATATTTAATATTATGTTTCCGGAATACCTCGTTTTTACGTGTCTCGCGAATTTCAGCAAAAATAATTATTAATTGGCTATTATACAATATAGATAATAACATCACACTATTTAAATATTAATAATTTATAAATATTCAAGTCGACGATTTTTTTTTTCGTTTTTTTTTCCGTTTTTTTTTTTAGCGTTTTCAGATCATTCGATATCGCGCGTCCTTGAACTTCATCTTGTATAAAATGCGTATAATACAAGTGACTTCCCGATTAAACAATATATGTAAATACATTTCAGCGGTAGATTATGCCTTTTGGAAGTACCTACATATTATAGTCAAAATACAAACAATTATCAGAAAATAAAAAAAATCATCATCATTATACGTTAAACAAGTATTTCTTGCGTAACAAAATCAATACATTTTTCGCTTTTACTTAATTAGTTAATACTGGATGTCCCAAACATATTATTATAAAAACGAGCAAATATATTTTCTTCGTTAAAATATGTCTCGTTTTAACTCGAATACGATTGAAAAGTTGGAATAACTACTACTCACGTTAACTGTGAGTACAACTGTAGTTGCTTAGTGGAGGTAATTGTTTTCTTTTTCATCGAATATGGTAAAGATATTCCAACAGTCACATGTACAATAATTATTCAGTCGATCGGAGTTCAAACAATAGTAAAACGTAAAAAAAACATCTTCGATATCCACTGGATTTTACTGTTTCGCGGATGGTTCGCCCTAAAAAATTATTACGAGATCAAAATAATATATTAACGATCTCGTAGAAAAAAGGATACCTAAACGAACGAAATCGTATTCACCGTAAAATAAGGACGTGGGTGCTACCGTGCGGCGTCTGTGAGTTTTTCACAAATCGACTCTAAGTACGGCGAATTCGTGTGTGCACGTCGTCGGAATCGAATCCGTGCGCCGCGTTAATTTACGGCGATCTAGTAAGAAAACAATGAAGATTTGACTCCGGGCGCTCATTGCTACAAGGTCGAAAAATCTATCCCGAATCGCGAACACTTCTTGCGGGTATCCGTGTACAAGGCCGTCGCGTCGGATAGGCAGCCGTAGACAAACGGAAGTGGAACGAACGTTTTTTTTTTTTCGAAAAACGTTATCGAAAACCGCGCAAGACCCGAGTCTTTTATACGTATACTCTCTCTCTCTCTACCCACACAACAATACGACGCGGAAAAAAACATTATCGTGAGATACATTATCACTTGCGACGGAATACTTATATAATATACCTTCGGCGTTTTCGCCGTGTAGAGTCAATGTATCAATTACAGAACGGAATACGTATACTTACAAAAGCGCAGTGCGTGTATTCCGATTAAAAAAAATAAAAAACTATATGATAATTACGACGACGGTACTAAGGAGTTATACTGAGAATGTGAATTGATTGAATAACACACAGGCACACAGGATGATTCGGCTTGTTCGCCGTTATTTCGACAATATTATCATTCTAAAGGATAATTTTTAAGTATGGCGCAAATTGTGAGTCCGGTCTTTTTGGAACGCCCGTGTGAGCACACGATAAGTACGCATATGCACTGCGCTCATTTAAATATTTTATATTAATAGTTTCTAAAAACGATTTAAATATTCATCGTGTTTAATTATAAATTTAAAACCACATGCCCTGACCTTCGACTTCGGAGAACAATTTCTTATTAAAATATAAAAACACAATATTAAACGATCAAACGGCCCGGACTGCCATCCTTACGATAATGAAAAATTTAACCTTGTCCGCGAATAACAAATAAAAACAAACTTTTTAGCACTACATTTATAATCAATACGAAAGACCCTTATATTATAGTCTAGTGGACGAATTATCGTCCTTCGAACGGAAAAGTGCGTATTTTACAAAACTATACACTCACCTCGTACGTTTTGTATCCACGGGCTGTGAAGAATGTTCTCTGAAGACTTGGTTCTAGTTGTTCTTAGTTCTAACTGTATATGAAAATAAACAAAAAACGACGCACACGCGTAAGTTTATTATTTCGATAAATGTTTTCTTGAAGATCGGTGAAAAACAATCTCCGAGGGTCGGTAATGTACGTATTCAGTGAAAATGTTAAGTGCCTGCGATTATTATTTTTTGAGAAATGACTAAAAAAAATAAAATAATTACGTTTTTAATAATAATAATAAATGTGGCCCTCTTTTTTCGTCGTTTTTTCTCAATTGTTTTTAAAACGCTTGGGAAATTACAAACAATTACCCAAAGTACCTCTCTACTGGACAGAATTCGCATGCATAAGTCGTCCGTGAATTTGATGGTTGGATCGAGTCTTTGGTCAAAAACCGTCTAGACGGACAAAAAAAAAAACACACGACCATCGTAAAATTAATTATCTCCTCGTTTCGCTCGGAATCGAAAAAAAAAAATTCCAAAATCGATTCACGACCGTTTCAAGAATATATTACGCCTGAAACGTCTCGACATTTACAATAAAAATATTAATAGCCTATAAATTAAACTATTAATTATCAAACTATGTTTATGCTAAATTTTTGTACGAACCGAATGTAAATTATTTTTAACCATCGTTTCGTTTTTTTTTTTTATTTACATGTAAATACAATTTTTTTTATGTACGTTTAAAGTTTTCGTTAATCGAAATATTTTTATCATTCTTGTTATGTATTTAATATTTTTAAAATTATAATTTTTAGATTACGAGTGAGACGAGGAAGTCGGTGATATTTTTACCACGATGAGTATGTGTGTGTGTTTTTTTTTTTTTTAGATCCTGAGTGAGAAAATGTTTGGTTTAACGATAATGCGTGTTTTTCAACGAATTTCGATTTGACGACAATTGATTTTTTTTTGTTATTCTCAAAAGAAATCACTAATAGTTAAGAAAAATCAGTCGCGTAAACTGGCGATCGCAAGGGTAATTCAAAAGGAATTCAAAAGGGGAAAAAAAGGATTCGCACATACGAACCCGCAAAAACTGTTAGTCGCATAAATATTGTTTTGCACGACAGACATTTTCGTAGCGATAAAATAATTGTTCGTAAACACGTGAGCCACCGCGCTTACAACATTTTTTCGCAACCCCTGAAAATCAAGTCAACACGTCATGCCATTTGAAAAGGTATAGAATACTCGAAGTTTATTTTATTTTCATTTATATTATTTTTATATATTTAATAAACTATTTTTATTCATTATTTTTTTTTTTTGATATTTTTGATAAAATCATTTATTTCGAGTGAATAAATGTTTGTGTTTCGTCTGCGTAAATAATTATAAAAGGGTACCTCTTTCGATAAATATTTATAAATAAAATGAATATATATTTTGACTTTGGTAGTTCACAACGACACTTGGCTTGCGGATTAAAATAATTCACGTATATAAACAACACAGCAAACGTGCAATCGAAATCGAACACTAGACCAGAAAATCAATGTTATTATTTATAAATAATTGAAACGATAAAGTGGAATAAAATTCAAGGCGATTTTGTCGACGTTTCCATTAGCTTCCGATCGCAACGCTTTTCGTTATCCTCTTTCGATGGTTTGTCAAAAAACGAGACGTCGTCGGATGAACTACGCGCGCGACAGATTTAATATGCACACGACGCGGAACCGTTCTCATAACCATTGACCGACCTTCGTTTCCGACTGATAAGATTTGGGCATACTTGTTACGAGTTACTTCGTATTACGACGATATTCGATACGCAGTAACTGTCGTTCACCGCGAATACTCACGACATTCGCAATGGCTCTTCTGATATTGCAAATTTTATTTCACAAACGAATCGAACGCGTACGATGAAACAACAAACTATAAATGGTATAATAATATACACAACAGTGTACTCTTAAATTTTGTAAATCGAGTGTTTTTTAAACACTATCGCTCGAATACACAGTTCGTGTGCACGAGGGAGGTATGTGATTGGAAATTTCGAATTGATGAGAAAATCAAACGAAAACGTTATGATTTTGGTTTGTTTGATTATAAATTATTGTGATTACTCGACCGTTTAGAATGCTTTATAACGATAAAAGATATTTTGTTCTACGATAAATAATTGATTTTAAAATTTTATTGCCATTTTAAAAACGATAGTAATCGCGAGATGACATTAGTCGAATAGTTATAATATCGTTTTATTGACACCGCATAAATGTTTGGTATAAATTTGCTATGAATTTCGCGCAGCATAATATTATAAGGACTTGAAGAATTTTATTGGTTATAGTTTGACAGGATTCGTGATCACTGATAATCACGAATCATAAAAACATTTAAAAACAACAGTCTTCTCGAGTCGCGCGTAGAGTCTACTGCAATGATCGTTTTTTTTTTTTCACAAGTGCTCGAAAGTTCACGAAATTTCGATGAGATTTCTAAAAAAAAAAAGAAAACGCGAATTAGAAATAATTCTGTAGTCAAAACTTTAAAATGAGTTGAATTTTTAATCTCGATCACTATTAGATTTATTTTTTTAAAAGTCCAATAAATTTCATTAGAAAACATCAATCACCCAAGTCTTACGTTTCGTCCTCGAGAATCCGTCATGCTCCTCCGCGAAAATCAAGTCGGCTCGAATGAAACACCTAGAGCGTACTTATTCGACGCCATTGCTTCGTACGCACGTAATGGCTATTTGCTCTCGGATTCCGCATTTAAGTACTTTTCACTGTTTCCACACCACTAAACTGCACGTCGTCGTCGTCGTGTTCAACGAGCATTCTCGTCATCAATCATAATCGAGAAATGTTTTTAAATCTGTAAATTCGTCGTTCCGCCCACAACGACAATTATTATTATTAGAAACGCGCGATATTTCTATTCTTCTCGCTGCGTTTGTAGTATTTATCGTTTTGTTTTACTTTAACGATCGCGTCGAAACGCACAAAACCGTACGTCAAAGATAAAAATAATAATAATATATAGATCGATAAAACGAAAAATCAATAACGATGGCCGGTAAACACGGTTGATTTTACTCGGGGTTTGTCGAAAAGGGGAAAAAAACAAATTATTCTCACACCGTAGACGCGTAAAATAATAAAGATTCGTCGAACTCTCGTGTGTTTATTGCAGCCGTTCGAGATATCCGCATACGCCTCGCGATTCCACCGCGGCCAGTATTATAATTTAAATATCATACCGAAATAAAACCGTCGAGAGAAGGGATAATATATAAGAGCGGTATGGATTCGTTACTTTTACAGTCCGCTCTCGCCTCGTGTGTACCGTTCGCCGATCGACGTCGTGATTATTAGTGATTTCGTACGATTTAATCTAATTCTATCGTAAAAATGAACACACTAGTGCAAAAGGTAAATCGCATTTCGTCAATCGCATGTGTTTAATAATTTATTATTGTCCGTCGACAACAGTTGAGCCGTGAAACAATAATTACAATAACCTCCCTATATAGATTTATGCAAATACAATATAATACCGATTTTTATCACAAAATAAAATAACTTTTTTCTTTTTCTTTTTTTAACGATATTTTATATTTTATTCTTCGATTTAAACCGTATGTTAAATAATTCGCGTTCGTATTTCATTCGATGAAGAATTATCATTTTATTTTTCTCCAAACAATTATTCGTCAAAGTCGATTGATCCGTAGAAAATGCAACGACCATCACTACACCAGTGAATTTCATCTCGTTTTCCATCGTGTCGACACAAAGTACAGTATTATCCTATTTAACAGTGGAACAAATTAATTCGCCGGGGAAACGTTAAATTTTAATTGACGGGAAACTATTGAACAGGGCTAATTCATATAAATGTTTTTTGAATTGAATTGAAGTTAAAATTTTAACGAAACCACGAAAACCTTTCGGTTTTTGGTTTAAATACTATACTGAACTAAACACGAATTCAAGATTTCATTGGTTTAATACGTACTTACAAGACCGATTCACGAGGTGACAATCGCCTGTATTCGGATAAATGTATCGTCCGATTTCAATCTCCGACCCAATAATGCTTTTTAATGTTGTTCCGACGTGTATATTTCACGCGCCTTTACAGTTTATAAATTAGCCATTAGGTAATAATTTAATTAACATTAAAGCGTCGCGTCCAATGTACTAAAAATCAATTAATACATTACATTTTGATGAATGAAAAATAAAAAATAAATGATTAAACGAACGTTGGACATACTCAACGACCACTGGTAAAAGAAAACTCACTCGATGTTAGGAAAAACATCTGATGTATAAGCGACTATTGCAATGTAGTCGAATGTAAGATATATTCCGATAACGGATTGTAAGCACGCGCATTACCATTGATGAGTGTCTCCCGAATAACGTTCTCGTCTGTAAGGAGAGGAAATTAATAATTAAAAACGTTTACAGATCATCAATATAGAAAAATTGAACGTATGGTCGTTTGTTTTCGTCGTACTCTTGGCCAT
This sequence comes from Drepanosiphum platanoidis, assembly GCA_948098885.1. Classification (NCBI taxonomy): domain Eukaryota; kingdom Metazoa; phylum Arthropoda; class Insecta; order Hemiptera; family Aphididae; genus Drepanosiphum; species Drepanosiphum platanoidis. Next base: position 5,179,952 of record OX402536.1, read on the forward strand.
TCTCGTGGCCACCGTGATACAGACGATTAACGGCAGGAGAACGCGAGTCCTGGCTAATCGGATACCAGGCCCGAACACATCGTTTTTATATGTTTTGTCAATAATATTAATAGACGGACCCGACGAGTTTTTGAAATACATAATTAGATCGTACCGACAGTAAGTTTTGTGACTTTTTACACGCGCCTACGCCCTGCAGTATATTATAATAATGTATAATACGAACAGTATAAGAATAAGAATTTCATAATAATTGTCACTATAATTTTCTAAACTATTTAAATATAAAATCAATGCTATACCGCCTACTTTGCTAAGCAATGGAATCATTTTTAAATCGTTTTAGGTACGAGAAGACTTTATATAAATTTTGGGTGTGCAATAATTTATACATCGTACTGACACGACCCGAAGACATTGAACTCGTCCTCACGAACCCGAAATTACAAAAGAAATCCAAGGAATACGCGGTCCTACAGGAATCCATAATGGGCCAGGGAATATTTACGATCGAAGACATTAAGAAATGGAAACATAACAGGTTCGCTCGGTAGAAAACGGCGAATGTTTTACTTTAACTACGCCCGATGAACGTCAGACGATTCGACGATTATGGATTGCGATGATTTTTCGATTGATATAGTTTTATTTGTTGATTTAGAAAAATGGTTTCCGGAGGATTTAGTTTCACGATTATAAAATCGTTCGTTTCGATATTTTACGAAGAAGCGATCGTACTCAATGAAATACTGCAAACCAAGTGTAATTCGACGTCGAAAGAATGCGATATAAGTGTTCCCATCAATATGGGTACAATGGAAATGATTGGCAGGACGGCCCTAGGCGTTCAATTTAACGCTCAAAAAGGCGGTCGCCACCGATTTGTCGAAAACTTCCATACAGCTCTATCCGTAAGCGACATTTTTTTTTTTTTCTACATTATTTATTTTCTTTCATCACACGCGCGCTCAACGGAAACAAATCGTTACAGGCTTGGCAGTATAGAATGATGTACCCGTGGTACTTGAACAAAACGTTGTTCCGATTTTCAAAAATGAAACGGAAACACGATCGGAGTCAAGAAATCATCAACGAGTTCACCGACGAAATTATTGCCAAGAAACTTCGGGATTTAAATCAAAGTCGCGACGACGCGAAAACGACGGAAACGGACGCCGACGAAGACGTGGGGCGCAAAAAGCAAACATTCATAGAAATCCTATTGGGGAACCATCAAAATATGTCTCACGAACAAATACGAGACGAACTCGTTACAGTCATTATCGGTAATTATTCGGAAATAATTCGAACTTTATGATCTGTAAAAAAAATTCAAACTAAAATACTACACACGCCTGCGTGATAATATATGATTATAGCTTGATTTTTATACTTTTCAACATCGTTTATACATTAAATTAATATTATAAAGTGTGTACACAATAATTAACCAACTTACATTATCCGTTTAGGGTACTCGCGTAGAAATTGAATGACTTAAAAATTTATATTAATTTTACTTTTAGGAGGACAAGAAACGACCGCAATGGCAAATGCTTGTGCAATTTTCATGCTAGCTCTTCATCAAGATGTACAAAACAAGGTAAAATATATAAATATATACTACGTTACTATTATACTTGAGGTGCTTATTTAATTTAATTAAACAAATATTTTTTTTTAATTCTGAAAAGAATTTAAAAAGTGCCTTTATTTTACGACGATACTTATTTTTAATTAATCAAAGTTTAGGATAATAAATCTGCACCGAAAATCTTTTATATTACCTTACGTCCTGAAAACAATTACGTATTTTTAGGATGAAATAGATTATTTAGTTTAATATTTGTTTTTTATCATAAACATTTGATAATACTTACTAAGTTACAAATACGTAAGTAAAGACGATGATTTTTCAAATCTTTTTAATAATTTAGTTCTTGTCGAAACGTTTTTGAGATAAATTGAATCTAAAATAATAATATTATTTAACAAACAAATATTTAATATTAAATTTAATATCGACTTGATGATTTAAAACCCATATTACACAATTAACGATATTTGTTTTGACTGTTTTTATTTTATTTTTTTTATTAACAATAGGTGTATGAGGAATTAGAATCGATATTTTCAGTCGGCGATTATACTAGGGCGCCGACCTACGAAGACTTGCAACAAATGGAATATCTCGAACGAGTAATCAAAGAGACGTTACGACTATTTCCTCCCTTACCAGTAATCGGCAGGAACTTGGACGAAAATATAAAAATAGGAGAATATTTATGTCCAGCAGGTAAATATTGTTTGTACGATAAGTAAAGTGAATCGCGTAAGATTACACGAAAGATAAACGCTTTTTGTTAAGTAAAAATGTAGTACTGAAAGTAACTAAAAAGAGATGAGTTTTTGAAACGTTTTACGACAAGTGCGCGAGAGTGCTGATACGTCGTCGCTGATTTACCAAAATCGATTACGGTTACTATTATAAATCGAAACAATATTCGCGACACTTAAAAGTCTTAATTGATTATCAATCAGTATTATCAGTATTATATTTAGATATGATAATGTTATTTGCGAAAAATGCAATAATCACGTTGTTTTAATTTGTTTATTTTATCGAGATTTTTCATAGCCTTTTGTACCAACGCTGTTTAAATGTATGTATATGTTTAAGGCGCGACGTTGATCATCAGTCCAGTTTTAGTGCAATCGAGTCCGCTGTATTATACCGATCCGAAAAAATTTGACCCGGACAACTTCTTGCCGGACTTATGCCGCAGCCGACATCCATACGCCCACATACCCTTTAGCGCGGGCTATAGGAATTGTATTGGAATCAAATACGGCATGTTACAGATGAAAACGGTCATATCCACGCTGGTGCGGAACAACGCGTTTTTCCCGTCGCAAAAATGTCCCACCAGAGAACGCCTGAGAACAATGTTCCTAACGACTCTTAAATTCGTCAACGGCTGTCACGTGAAAATAGTGCCGAGAGCTAAAAGCCAATAATTGGCACGATAAACAAATATCGCAGTAAACACTTGTGACAATATTATATGGGTCGTTATAAATCATAATGACGCGTCATCGCACAGGGTATATTATAATAATTTATTTCATTTATTTTTCGTACACTGCGTCTTTTTCACAACAATTATTATTATGTGTTATTGACGATTATACGTATTCGATTGGTGTTTATTTGGTTTTGTTTGTTTTTGTTGTTTTTTTTTTAATAATATTTAATAAAAAGTATAATTTTTCAATTATTACAAAGCTGTTTTTTTTTTTGATTCTTTGGGTTATATTTTATAGAACACATAAATATCTAAAATCATTATTAACTATCGGGTAGATTCGGTAACGCGTGTATTATAATATAGTATACCTAGCTGAGCACCCGACAATTTTGTTTTCCCCACGCAATTTCATCAGGAGCCATATAAAACCTTGAAAAACATAAAAAATAATAATTAATAAAATTAATGGTTTCAAAACTTGCGATAAAAAATTTGTAACGCGTAAAAATGTTTATTTATATTATTGTGTTTTCGATTTATGTAAATCAATATATTACTGATTTCTAATAGACTATGAAATATAGTAGCGCACGTAGGGGGGACGGGGGCTAGGGAGGCTAAGCTCTATAGCCCTTTCGGCACGAGAACAGATGGGAAATATGAAATAGAAAAATAAAAGGTCACACACGCGCTGTAATTATCGCAAAAAGATCCGAAAACACAATAATTATTTTAGTTGGATGACTATAAAATCACTGCGCCTACGCGACCGAAGGTGAGAATTATTGAGACATTTCAAACACACAAAGATTAACACGCCGATGATGACGTCGGTCCGTGGCTCATTTAGCTCTGTGTTTCCTCGACAATGAGCACGTATGTGTGAGTCTAGGGTTATATAAGAGCAGGGTCGGCGCAAGAGGGAGGTAAGGTGTGCTCAGACACCTGGCCCCGCGCTTTACCGGCGGAAGTCAGTCGTTTCCGCCAAATCTACCGGTCTACATATTATTATAACATAGTTTGAGAACCATTTAGAGTCACCCAGGGGCCACCACGAGGAGGCGGTTCTCATTGACCCCCGAAAATCGTTACTACTAATAATAATATTGTCATTCGCGAAATAGTTTTGTTTTAATATTTTCCTATCGCTTTCGATGTACGCATTATCGAATCGTTTTTTATTTTATATTACGTCATAATATATGTTTTCGGATGACTAATTTGAAAAAAATTTACGTCTTGCATACCCCTACGTATTACATCGTATTTATTTATTAATTACGTAATCAAAGAAAATAATATACCTACCGATTCGCATATAGGATTCGTTTTTCTCTCTCGAAAGTCGCGACACAAATGAAATTCGCTGGTCGACGCGTTCGACGTCCGCCGTAGAGATAACACGTCGATAACATTTCGACGTCCGTGTCAAGTGCGTCGTTATTTTCAACGCTCGTTACTCGTGTGGCTACTTGCATAGCCGACAAACGCACGTCAAAAAAAGTACGCGCTGGTAGTACGCTCCGTTCTTGCAGTTTTGCCTTTTCGCCATAAAATACGTCGCACGACGCGAGAATACGCGCGATCGGCACACGATCTGGTACGTGTTTGTTTCCGTTTATTCGTCGCACGTTCGAAAAGAGAAACATACGCCGCGCCTTGATCGTTTCTTCCATGGCCGTGCGGTATAAACAAACTATCCAATAATAATCGCTGGTTTGGCGAAATGCGGTATCGTTGTTTTATCAACAACGGCTCTCGCGCGCACACGCACGCACCCGTTGCCCACACGCGAGTTTATTATTTTGCTGCCCAAATTTACGCGGTACGATTTCCACGTTTTTTCGTAACGGAATTTACCGGCCCGACAGGACGCGCGGCTCGCACCGCCTATTTCACCGGCCACAACGCAACTACGCACCGTCGACGGACTACTGGAATCCAACGAGACACGCCGAGACGCTTTAGGTATTGTTTGATTGTTTTTTTATTTGTTCATGTTTTTTTTTTACTTGGCGCGCGATCGTCGCGTTCTCTCGCCGGTCCGTCTTCTCTGTTGGCCGCGACACGGCTTGAAACGCCGACGCCGAGTACCTGGTGGCGTGTGTCGCCGTGTCCGACGCGTTCTACGCCGTCGTTCAACAAGTGTGGTTTCGCCGCAAACGCGGAACGCGACTCTGACCCACTGCGCCGGTATCGGTGCGAATCCAGCTCGTTCGTTTCCGTCCGATCTGAACTGATTGTCCATCGACGCGTTTCGCGTTTTAAAGATTCTCCTCTGAAACGGTCCGCTTGCCTACCACATCTTGTACCGTTGAATGCCAGATGCCATTCCGTTGACTCATTTGCCAACGTTTCGACGTTTCTTTGATTCGGTTGCACCAAACGTTTGAAATAGGATCCGTCATAACCGGCCCGCTATTGTACTATTTGTTTGACGAGCTCTGTAAGTTAAAATTACCTCGTGATTTGGATTAATCGATTAATAATTTCTGGGTTAAATGTCATTGTTTATCCTATACAAATAAAATTGATTCACTAATTCAAGTACTATGTGTAGATGGTAAGTTGATGTTTGATTTACTTTTTTATTTGACTAATTCAACTTCACTTGTCCTACGACACGTTTATTCAAAATTATGAAATAATTTAATGCCATTGACAGGATCGTAGGTATATCTACACTAATTATTATTTTATAGAATCACGCTTTATACTAAATTAACTACTATTATAACTATAAACTACCTGCATAATATTATTACCTCTTAAAAAATTACTTTAAATTAAACAATCTATTATCTTATTACATAAATACTATACTAAAATTATACATAAATATTATTATACCTGTCTAAATGCAGATTTAGAGAAGGTACTGTGGCCATTAATAATCTTTAATTTTTGATTAGTGAGAAATTAGATTACTTTCAACCATTTTTGTATCCGATGTTAAATTAATTATGTATTAAATAATTTAATTTGATTAACGCTTAGTCACCGCTGTCATTATTAGTTGTCTTAATATACATCTGAGAACAAATGTAATTTGTTTTTATTTATTATTTATATAACAGGTTTGCTGGTATAATTAGTTCAAGTTTTTTTTTCAAACAAATAAAAATTATAGTTATTTTATTATTTGGTAGTTACATATTATCTTAAAATAAAAGCAATATATTACTGTATGATAAAATAGTGAATTGAAAGTATAATAACAATGATCATAGCACCTCATAACATAATCCGTCTTAATAACTATTTGTTCATTTTATTCACTTTTGGCCACAGTCACCTATAAAAATTACTAACTAGATCAAGGGTCTTTGATCTTTTTATGCATTATTCTACAAATCTCGTGGGCCGCATTTTTAGGAAAAACATATGTTTCTGAACTGGATGTTAGGTGTTGGATTATCATTTAGATAGATTACTAAAACTATTAGATTATATCTTTGTCATTTTTTTCATTGGATACTTTCTTCTTGATTATAATTTGTAATTTAAAATTGTGAAATATGATTATTCTTATAATTTTAAAGTCAAATAATAAATAATGAGTAAGACTTACTACTAGGTTTGTATGAACTATAGGCTCTTCTACTAATATTTAATCTACAATTCATTTTATTTGAATTTCACATTTTTTTATCGCTATCCAGACTTCATTGCTTATGAATAGGAAATATTCTGAAAAATATAAATATAAATGTTAACATATCTGTATTATCATGATATTGTAAAAGCTGGCTAACATTAATTTTATAAAATATACTATTAATATAATCTCAAACTTTCAGATATATGAAAAATTTGTTTTAGTCTAATTAAAAAAATTTTTATATATTGTAGACAATATAAGTAACCATTTTTTTTTTTTTTTTTTAACCCGTCGTGATTTGTGCATATTTTTTGAACACCATTACTCGTGCGTAGAGGGTTTTGTTCATCGGGTATATTCAGGACCGGCGGAAGGCACGGGTGACTGCACAGGGCGGCAAATTTTTTTAGAATTTTAGGGACGGCATCGTTTATAAATACAATTTTTAGGTTATAAATAATAATTTATTGAAAGGGGCATTATTTTTTTTAATTACACAGGGCGGCAAAATACTTAGCGCCTCCCAAAGTTAATCGATAAATCTATTTTTTATTAGTTTCTTATAAAGTACTATGAAGTCGGGGAAAATATAAATACAAACAAGTTAATGTTTCTAAACTTAAAAATGATGCGAGTGGAAATTCACATATGCGAATAATAACTGACTAAAAATATAGAATATTAGTTCAAAAATTCATCGATAGTTTTAAATATCTTAAGAAATTGTATGATAAATAATAATCCTTTATTATTATTCCAGGTGAAGATGGCCTTAGAACGTAAAAGAAAGTCAATTAATACAGTTCAGAACACCGAAAAGAAAAGAAAAAACCTAGTTGCAAAAAAATCTTCCTCTGAAGATTCGTCCGATGAGCAACAAACTGGCCAAAATAATGGATTAAATCACGAGGTGAAAAATGACGATCCAGTTATCAACCGATGGCCACAAAATGATATTCAAAAGCTACTATCTAAATTAGAATCAGTACTTCCTAAAAGTGACAATAGCACATTTCGAAGTCGATTAGCTAGATTAGATTGGGAGAAAATTCAGTTTGATAATTATAGTAAAGACGAATGTCAATCTACTTGGACAGCAATTCAAGATCAACTTAGATCATTCAAAACATTAGGAGACCTTGTTAATGATGCTAAAAATATACTTGCCACCAAAGGTTTCATTGATACATATCAATCAAAACAAAATCGTTTACAAAAACCTAGGTCTGCATACATGTTGTTCTATACAGAAATTTTGCACAAGTATAAGAAAAAACATCCAGAATTAAAATTGCCACAACTGACACAAATAATTGCGGTAAAATATAAAAAATTATCGCCCGAAAAAAAGCAATCTTATTTGGATAGAGCGCTAAAATTAAAAACTGAATATACTGATTTAGTAGATAAAACTAAATATTTAGGTTCCAAATCTAAACCTGAAGCTAAACCAAAAACTCCTTATCAAATTTTTATAGAGTCAAAGTTGACAGATTTAAGCGACAGTGCTGATAAAACTGAACTTCAGAATCATCTTAAAGACAAATGGGATAAAATGACTGAGAAGAAGAAAACCAAGTGGATTAAATTAGCCAATGAACGTGAAAAAGTATATTTAAACAATCTGAAAGAAGACCATAAAAATGACCCTGCTTTTACTTTGCCCACAAAAAGTGCTCTGACCAAAGGTGATAGGAACATTCTGGATTCCCAATCGGGCAAACCGAAAAAGCCTCCTGTTAATAATTACGGTCTCTTCTCTAAAGAAATGTTACAAAGTGATGCATTAGACGGTGTTCCGCCAAAAGAAAGAATGTCGGAGTTGGCCAAAAAATGGAAAGCATTTTCTAATGAAGAAAGACAAATTTATTCTGATAGGTTAAGAGTATTAACAGAACGTTATAAGACCGAGTATGATGCTTATTTAAAAACATTGCCGGAAGAGGAAAGACAAAGAGAATTAGCCACAATCAAAGGAAAGCCTAAAAAAGCAGAGTCAAAAGTCGTACCGAGAATTAATGCTAGAGAGGGAATCATAGAAAAGCCTAGTAAAAAGAAAGTAGTTTCAAAATATAACTCGAGAACAAAAATGTTTGAAAACGAACCAAATATACCTTTTAAAAATGCATTTGAGTTGTATAAAAGTAAAAAGGACCCAAAAGAAAAACACCCGATTAATAGCTTAGAAGATTGGAATAAAAAATCAACTGTACGTAAGGTACAATACGAAAATGAATATAAGGTACTTAAGAAAAATTATATGAAAGGATTGAAAGTATTTTTAAAGTCTCTTAATGAAGAGGATTTACAATTGTACCTGAAATTAAGAAAACCCGAATTAGTTACTGGAAAAACTGAATCTAGTGAATCAGAAAATGAAAGTTCTTCTGATGAAGAAGAGAATGCTGACAACAAAGTAACTGTGGAAAAAGAAGAGGATGACGACGAAGACGAAGATGATGACGATGATGATGATGATGAAGAAGAGAATGCCGGCAACAAAGTAACTGTTTTAAAAGAAGAGGATGACGACGATGAAGATGATGATGAAGAAGAAGAAGAAGATGATGATGATGACGACGACGATACAGATTAAAATAAACATAAATTAATTTATATAATATAACCATCTCCCATTTAAAAATGTTAAAATTTTTTGTTTTTTTTTTTTTTGTTAACCACACACAGGTGGTTGATGTTAATGCTAATTTTTTCATTTCACTTATTATAAAATTTGATTTTAGCATTCGATTAAAAATATAGATACAATTATTTTTAAGATTAACTAATTAATTTCATCAATGAACTGTAACTATTAATTTTGTTTATACTTTTATTATAATTATTAAATAAACTATACTGATGATTAGATATTATATTATATATATATATATATATATATGCATTATTTTTTTTCATACAATTTAATTTTTAATAATTGAACATGAATTTTGAATTTTTCAAATTACGCTAAGACACAACTGTTAATTTGTTCGACCTCTAAAAACACAATTTTTTTTTTTATAATGTATATAATTAATATTGTTTTATTCAATTTTCTTAATTGTAATTTTTTTTTTTTTATTATTATTATTATTATAGAAGCTTGAAAGCTTTTTTTCGTGGGTACGTAATAGTTAGATATTACCATGGTATGCCAATTATTTGTATTTTAATAATGTGTATGATTAGGATTAAATCATTTGTTTGTAACCAGTTAAGTTGAAATAAAGTTAATTTTATTATTTTTATGCATAATTATTTACAGTACTTCCATAATAATAATTGTTGTCGTGTATACCTGTACTTATTTCAAATTTAACAACTTGTAACTTGTAAGACTTAATATAAATAACGGCATAATATTTTCTGTTCGTTTTGCTAAAAAAAAAACAATAAATTAATTTTAGGTTGAACAAATTAAACATATACAGTTCAGAAAGCAAAAAAAAAATAAATAAGTTTCATATGGTAAAAAATTGCCCGAGTTCACGTTTATTGAATTTGTTAAATCGGAACAATTATTATTTTACATGTATTTTATACCCAAAGTTGAAAATAAACTTTACTTACTGTATCCAATGTCAATAGTATTTTTTTATTAAAAGCCAGTGTTTTATTTTTGTAATTTCCGCTGATGAAAATGACCAACTATGATCATTAAATAGAGATAAATTATTTTTATGTTCTGTTGATTGTTTCAAATGTGCTGTTGATAAAAAAAAAAAAAAAACCAAAAAGTTGTTAATAATTTCAAATGTTATAACAAGTTGTCATTAAATAGAGAACTGTTGCGTCAACTGAAAATAAATGCTTTTTCAACATTACTGTTATTAAACCTGGGATTGATTCTTTGTCGATCGAAGTCTTGTTTTTTTCATAATGTGTTGGCCTGAATGAAATAAATTTAAGATTAATTAGAACGTTTCATATTAGGTTTTTATTATGTAAAATTAGTGGAGAAAATAAGTATGTTAACCTTTGTAAAACTTAATTTATGATGTTGCTGACAACGTACAAAACACTCGATAAGCCGTAAAGGAGTTGTAAAATGTCGTGTGTATGTCAGGCGGTTAAGTATGTACTTAAAGATTGCTTTACATCTAAGACGATGGGATGGTCTTTTGATTTTACTTCTGTATGAGTTGCGCCTCCTTCATCGGACGAAACAATATCTTTGTTAGGAATAGCCATTTTTTTTTTTCGATGAAGAGAGTAGTCTGTAATGAACAAATTGTAATTATTCAGTAAAATTTAGTTTAATTTTTTTTTGGAATGATTTGTTCGTGATCGATGATGTCAATACACTTATCGATAAACAAAAATGAATTAATACTGGTACCTCTAGTTGACATATACGCACTCGTATCATTGTCTCGAGAGAAGCGTCGAGTTCTTTAAAACTTCTGGTGCTCTGCTAAATCGGTAGTTGATAATTTGTTTGAACACCGAAAAACGGGTGTCTAGAACTCTTGCCAAAAGAGACACACATGTTATGAAATAATTCCTCTCAAAACTTGACATATTTTCTAGCGCTATTTTATATTTTAAAATGAAAAATAAAATACAAGCCAATTGAAAGTTTGTTTTTTTTCTGACTTTTTTTGTCTAATCGGTTCTGTTTGATAATATATAATGTTACCAGTGGGTTTCCACCACCCACTCGGATATTTTTATTTTTTTTTTAATGATATTTAATTATTATGTACTTACACATATTGATATTATAGTAAAATTATATTTTCAAATATAAAATATACATAAAAATATATTGTATACAAATTAAAATTAATAAAATAACTTATTTAAAATTAACCTGTGATCATGAATCGACTCTTAAACACCTCCCCTTGAACAAAATTCCCATCTACGCCACTGAGTATTACTAAAACAATAAGAATATCTTAGAAATACATAATGTAAACTTTTTTTTATTTTTGTTCGATCAAATTGTAATATTTCGACGCCTACCTATTATACACGTGCGCCTTTCTGATTTCGACGCCCTGTGCCGCCGTCGGCGCTTGTCTTGATCGTACCTATAAAGTCAATCGGTTAAAATGTTACAACTAGTTTAAACACAACACCGACGAGGTATGACATTTTTAGAATATAATATTATAATAAAAGTTAAATCCGTGGGAAAACGAAAAAGTCGACGACGGACGCGACCGCTCACTACCTCTTGTTTCGCAGTTTTCGAGTTGCGAATACATTTTATTTAGATTATGATTTTTCTGCGACGCGTCCAAAACTTTTTTCGTTTCGTTTTTTTTTATTTTTCAAATGATTTTCGCTCGCCGCGCCGTAAATACGTATATATATATATATATATATATACGTTGTTAAATCGCTCTCTCGCCGTTCCGCCGCCGCTGCTCGCAAGTCATAATAATAATTGATCGACGCAGTAACCGTCCGAGGAGGGCCCGAGGGACTTCCTTGTTTAATCTGTAGGTACGTTTTACGATTACTGTACGCGAGTTGTTGGTTTGTGAACTTTTTCGGCATTCAACCGTAACAAATAGGTATTGTACTTTGATTTTTATATATATATATATTTTTTATTTTTTTTTTTAATATTTTCTTATGTTATATTTAATTGTCATACAGAAAAACAATTGCGCAGCATATAATACTCGTATATTATTATATATTAGAGGTATTTTTTTAATTCGATTTGCAACGAAAACTTACAAAAAATTTCGCGTTCGATCAATTTATATATTTATTTATGCTATATTATTATATAATCTAGGATCCGGAACGTTTAAAAAATCTTTTTATACGGCGTTTATGATTTATGTATTTTACAATAGAATATGAAATAAATTAAACGTATTAAACAGTTTTTACAGGAAACGTCTAATAAATATATACTATATTATTGTTGCAATGTTCAGTATTCATTCGTTTGCGCGGAAATTGTTTTCGAATTATTTCGTCGAAATATAAAAATGCATATTAATCCGTACCTTATAGTCTATGGGCTTTTTTTTTTTTTTCAATCTCTAAAATACCCCGTTACGCATTAGGTTATTCGAGCTTGATTATTCATTTTAATTCGTACGAATCAATTATAATATCATCCTAATTCCCCGTCGTTGAATTGCAGACAATTGAACGGTGTCGAGTAGAAAATCTATAAAAACATAAACCTACAGAAATGATGAGTACTAGGAGGTGATACCTACCTCGTATTACTTCCTACTCTTGGCAGCAGTTCCTTTCTATTCGTCTGGGGTATGGGTATTTAGTTATGTGCACCTAGCCGTGTCTAACAATCGTTGCAACGGTGCGCAGTTTTTATTCCGCGTCCTCGGCTCTTCTTTCGTAGTATACGCGCCGCTTGTCGTCTCGGAAAACTCATCTACGCCACTATACAAAGACAAAAAGGATTTTGGGCGCCTGCCTATTTGTAATTATTTGATATATGGCGCTGCATGCTAAAGGTAGGTAAATCCACGAGTTGTTCGGTTTTGTTAACATTTACCTAATCAATTTTCGTTTATTCGGGGAAAAATTAAATCTTCCTCGTTGAATAATAATTATCGTTACTCGGATTATAATTAGGATAATGCTGTGTTATATATTTTATAAATAATACGTATACAACCCGCGCCCATCGATAAGACTTCATCCTCATTAATGGAAAAGAGTTATATTTACGTGGCGCGGTGACCAGAATAAAAGTGGATAAGCTCGAGCAATCTGCATTTTTCAATCATTATTTCAATACAACGAGTTTCCTCGAATCGTAACTTTCAGTCTACTGTAAAGTGTGTTGGAATGAAATATTTGTTCTGAAATACAGAATTTATTCGCAAATTCTGGGTACAGGTCGGACGAACCAGGCCAAGCATATAGATACATCGCCCGATAATCCACTTTGCTCGTAACACAGGTACATACCCAAGGTTGGAATCAATACCGAAAACAGTCGTTTGAAAATTAACCAATTATAATAAATTGTTGGTTGCTTCTGCGACGACTTGTGTCCTGACACGTCCGAAACTAGAACATTAACATTGAATAGTATACAAATGATTGATTATTTTTTTGGTAGATTAAATAGAACGAAAGAAGAAAAAAGAAATCATAATTTCAATTCAAAACTTGTACGTAAATAATGAGTACATATATACCTACTTAATAACTTCACAGACGATTTGCGTGCCAACTAAACTCGGAAGCTATAGTAAAATAGAACATGAATGGTTTGAGTGAGTTTTTTTAAAATGTTATATACCAATTAAATTTTCGAAAAATTACACGCGTGTTTCGACGATGCTGTGTTGTGGTTTGAATTTAGTGCAGCCGTGTACCGTTCGACGTTTATTACCTGTGCTTTTATAATATTATGATCGAGATTCATTATTCACCGCTGTTGGAAACAACTCATGCATAATGAAAAACAAACCGCATAGGTGTACTACTCGTTTTCTCTATAATCCTAACATCGACCTGACCAATATTTTACACGGTGTTTGGAAAATTATTTTTTTAAAGTATGTATAACGCTCGTCGTCGCGCGTCCGCCGCCATCGGTTAACAATTCTTTGCCGCGTTTCGCCCGATCAGTCTATCAAATAACAACAAAAAAAAACCAAGTCGCGATGTGAATTTTCAAACGTATTTTTTTAAGAATTTCCTACTTTTCATATACTCGTTCCTCTGAAAAATAAATAATATAATCTTTCCCAACACTGTCGTTATTCATAATATTATATCTGTGCGTAGGCAGCATACGCTATATACAACACAAGAGTGGATGTCATAATTATCACAACACGACATTATAAGGTAATTATCCAACTGTTTATGTAGAAAAATTAGTCGACAATAATATACCATGTATATATGAAATAAGAGAGCGCGCGCACTATTAGCTCTTATTAATAGCATTATGATAGCATTGTGCAATGACGTGCACTTTGGAACGCGAGTGAATTGAATAATAACTAAAATTAGTGAAATTTAATTTGGAAAATATACTTTATACGCACTTGGACATCGGAGGCGATGTTAAAGTTTGGTCGCTGGTGTACCTCCTACCTACGTATAGTCAGGGCAAGTCGACAAATAAACAGTGCGCACGGTTTTGCTCTCCGCACAATAATAACGGTATCTATATGATTATTTTTTACGGGTCAGTTTTTTTTTTTCTATTTTTCCAACAACGGTAACGATGTAACGGTAACCGGGGGCGTGAAAACACAACCCACACTTAATAATATATTTATTGCTGATTGTTACAGAGCAAACAATTAAACTGTAGCGTCCACCTACGAAAAACCACCGCGCGGTGTAGAATTTTCAGCTAACCGACGAAAAAATATCGATTTGTCTACTCGGAGATTAAAATCTATAATTTGTTTTTACAAAATAATAAACGGGCATTAAATTTTTTTAGTAAAACTTCCTCGACAATTTTTTAAATCGTTAAAAAAAAAAAACAGCGAATTTACGCGTCGGTTAACACTGAACCATATTATGGTAAAATATCGAAATCTATATCTAAGTACGTATTATTAAATTCAACTCGTTACCGATAAGACGAAATTCGAGTTTCTTTCTAATTGCTTAACGTCGATCGCGTTGCTTCGATATTATAACTAACTGTTGAACACCGCGTATTTATAGAGACACATTTTGCTTCTTTCCAAATTCTTCTGCGGTACCTATCCACTATAGGCGGGTAATAATTAATAACATATTACCTCGTTTTTCGAGACATTTTATTGACACGATATCAATTTTACGAGTATAACGTCGAGCGATGATATTAGACTCCGATCGAATGATATGATTATAAGAAAGTCCCCCGGGAAAATCCTGAGTTTCCAGTAGACTGGTAGGCCTGCCGGTCCATGGACTGCCAGGTATCTTACACGATTTATATCGCGCGTAAGCCTTTTATCATATATAAAGTATCATTTTATAAATTAATGATCTTTGAAAAATTGGAATTTATTATAGCATCGAGATATAATAGTAAAAAATGTGTGCGCGCAAAAAAAAAAACGTAATAACTATTATGATTATAAAATATGAATTTGTATAACATAAACTCTCACAACTAACCGAATTGAATTCCGCGACTTGCCGGCTTCGTCTATCACAATCACACACGACATAGTAATGTATAGACGTAATTGTGTTTAACGTGTCGAACAATCAAGCGATGCAGTAGGATTTCGAACTCTGTGAACAGTGAAGAATATTATGATCAATATCGATAGTTTTATTTGTTGCCTGGTGTTTAAAAAAAGTTAGATATACCTGTACATACACTAATTATTGACGTCAATCGTCGTACAACTTTTTGTATTCGTGTGATTTCGGAAGGATTTAGTTGAAGAATTTGAAAACTGTTTCCTAATGTCCATCGTTCTGTATTTGCTCAATTAGTTCGAAGCCTAAAAACGAAGAATAGAAGTCAGACGTGGTATATAAAACAGCAAGAGTTTCCCAACTTTATCAGTTGACATTTACTTGAGCCTTCTTTTCATAAGCCCCCGAGTGCGTCACTAGACACGATATACGTCTACTATTTACCGTAGTTCAATTATACCCACGACAACGTGGGTGGTGGTTACGAGTAGAGTGATCGTGATGAGCAGAGACAAAACGGTAACCAGTAGGCGGTAGAACAGCCCGACGACAAATGAAAATCCAAAGCTTCACTCTCACAATCTTATAACAGCGGAATCACTGGAAACATAATATTATAAAAGAGTCGAATAATAAATGTTTACAATATATGTTTCTAAATACCAAATACAACATTTTATTTTGCATATAATTGCATATTGACTGCAAATACTATGTCATCGACAAAATAAATTACTTCTCAATGACCCAAAAGAATGTGGGCTACAAAATACTATTCAAAATTTCGAAAAATATGCCGGCAGAAGAAATATATGACAATGGATAATTTACCTGAAGATTTACTGTACATTTTAAATACGCACCGATTTCTTCGGTCGATGTGGACCGGAGCTTTTCGGCGATCTATCAAAATCGTCGATTGAAATGTTTAAAAATGTACATTAGTTACACGAAATAATGTTTTTTTCCCCTCATTATAAAAGGGCATTTTTAAGCGCAAAGTGTAGTACTTATCAGTGCCGCGACAATTGGGTGTGCAAGGTGTGCGATGCAAACGAACCTCCGTTTCTTAGGGGCCTCCCCCAAACCATAAGCTAAAAATTGAAGATTGTCCGTTTCAAAATTAATTTAGCCTATATTGGTATTCTTTGATGAAGCTTGCTTCATTGGATCTGTAAATAATTCGGTTTTATAGTAAAACGTACAAATTATTATAGGAATAAAATTAATTACGAAAATGATATTATAAAGTATGACATAATGTGTAGAATAATAGTCATTATCGCAGGGGCCCCTCTCTGTTATTGCGAAATATTTCTCAAATAATTATCGTACGGATACTAGACTTGGATCACTGAATTAAGTTGTTCATTATTTTTTTGATTATTCGTTATACTAATTTATAGAGGAGGTATTTAGAAGCTCAAATTTTTATAAATTTACATAATATTTATTCTTCCGATCGGTTCCGCAAATCCGTCAAATATTTAAGTTATTAGTAGTTAGTACAAAAAAATACTAAAAAATTTCTGTAGTAATACAAAAAGCTCAAGTAATAAATATATTATTAATTTGGGGCCTCTAAATAAATCCTTGCACACGGGCCTCAGAATTCATAATTGCGGCACTGCAGGTACTTATATTATACGAGTGACGTACGCAGCGATATCGGGGACGTGTTTCGAAACGAATCCACGAACGTTAGATTCCATTGCGGTCTATTTTCGTCGGTTTCGGTCTCCCCGGGCCGGAGAAGAATAC
Organism: Drepanosiphum platanoidis; assembly: GCA_948098885.1. Lineage (NCBI taxonomy): Eukaryota > Metazoa > Arthropoda > Insecta > Hemiptera > Aphididae > Drepanosiphum > Drepanosiphum platanoidis. Next base: position 5,197,457 of record OX402536.1, read on the forward strand.
CGAGTCCACCCCGCGACGACGTAAAATCTGCCCGCCGCCGGGTGACGTTCGAGTTTTTTTATCATCGCGCGACCACCGTCGCTCGGCGGCGGGCAAGGCGGGCGAAAGACGTCACCGGCGAGCGCCGAGGCCGCGCGGCGGCGGCGTGACGACACCAGACGGCGACCGGCGCGCCGCCGACGCCAGACACCGTCCGGTCGTAGTGGCGACGACGACCCGCGGGTAGTATTTATTATTATATCGGCGGCGGCGGCGACGAGACCGAACGTCTGATAACGGGACACGATAAACTATACTATATTAAAACGCGGCCGCCGCCGATAAAGGCGGAGACACACTATTATCACGTTACGTGAGCTCACGTGCTATTTCGTGAACTCACGTCACACAAATAATATGTGAAACCCATTAATGCATACTGTTTTAATGTATCAGAAACGCATTAACCCCCCCACTCACGTGATATTACAATATTTCATGAACCTCGCGTGATATTACGTTTTTATTTTTCTATCGTTCCAGATATTTGATATTACGTGATATTTTTATATTGTATTATATATTGTAACGGCGCTCGTCTCCAAAGTTTCAAAAATGGGATTGCTTTTCTAAACTGTGTATTTTGCTTATGTATGTCGTCTTTAATCAGTTCATGAAGGTATTCAAATTCTTCTTTGTACATTCTAAAATACATGTGAAATCTATGATTGTCTTCACTTAACTCTTGCACTAATCGATTGAATTCACCAAGTTGTTCTCGTTTTGTGTTAGTTGTGTGAACCCATTTTGATCGATTTTTCCTTTGTTCACTTGTAATTATAAAAGCAGCAGCATTTTCTAGATCGTTTTCCCAATCGGAACAACTATAGTTGAAGTATCAGACTCCATGTTGTGTCATACACTGAGCGATATGACGTGATAGCGTGATATTAGTGTGGCTACTATCATACATACTCACGTAACGTGACATAACGTGACGTAACGTAATGTAACATGACGTGATAATAGTGTGTTTTATAAATAAAATATTTATTATTGCGTTTACCGATCGCCGCCGACGTACTCGCGCG
>OX402536.1:5198726-5251027 GCA_948098885.1 Drepanosiphum platanoidis
TTTTTAACCTCTTAGCTTAAGTTATTAAAACACACACACACACACACAGAGCAGAGCGCCGCCGCGCCTATCCAAGAGATAAACGGTCGACGAGCCGCCGATTCTTTGCACAATGTCTTATACACTCTCGGCCTGTTCGGTCCGTCCGATAGGTATTGCCACTTCATTATCGTAGTGCTCCTCTTCTTCGTTCTGTGTCGTCGTCGTCGTCGTTCGACCACCGACCTGCAGAATAATAATATTACATATATATATATATATCATGACGTCCGAGTCGGCCGACCCGGGCTTGTGCGACAAATCCATTACGCTCCGTAAACACCGCAATCATATATTTAATAAAACAGGTGAATCTTTTGGCTATATACATTTTTTTCGCTTCCTCTTCCTCCACGCGTGCCTATAATATTATTGTCATGTCGTCCATTTCATCTGACGTTTTGTGCGTGTACGTTTGACTTTGGTTTTTCAGCATGAGTACTACCTCTACCCACTATGATGTGAGTCGTGTCAGTGTTTTACTGTCTTATCATAGGTACATCTCGGTTTCTGCAAACCATATTTTAATTATATATAAATAACTAGCACTTATAAAATCTAATCCTCCAATAGCAACTGATTTTATTCACCATAAACCGCTAAGGAAAACATTTTTTATTGTTTTTTAAAGCATGAGAGAGTACTTGTTAATGGTGTCTAAACATGAGTTGTATTTTATTCTAACAATATAATAGGTATACCTATGACTTGTATTTGATTATTTCAACCGTCTTGGTTTATAGACCAGAATTTAGTTTTATGTTAGGTTCACGACTGTTGCGTATCTTGAACAAAATCATTAATTTAATGTGTTTGCTTAGCATTGAGGATGGTAGCTGCAGAAATGACAAGTAATCAAGATAAAGACGTCACCCAAGTGCAATATGTAGATATCAGCCCGGATTTTTTAACTACCGGGCGGACTGGCAGGCGCAACGCAATGCCAGATATACTCGGTGAACATAAACTGACGTCAACTGCTGATTTACCTGACCGCTTGCAAGCTCTCACAACAAATGGTAAAATAATTTTCACCTACTGACAATAAATTGACTACGTTTTAAAGCAACGCCTATTTTGTGTAATAATTATGCTCATTGAATTTAGAAAATTTGTATTCAACAGAACACACATTGTTCTAAAATATTAGAATTATTGTTTTATCTGTAATTTCGATTTGATATTCAAAAATCTCGCTGAGAAAAACATATTTTAGTAGGTGTGTTTTATGTATATTTTAATGTGTATAAAGTTAAAAAAACAAAACAAAACCATTCGTTATTTGAATAAATATGTACTTGATTGGGTCTGACCTATATTAATATACAACACTTATACCATTCTTATTTTTTTATTATTTTAATGCGTGCGTTGAAATGATAACAACTTGTTTTGATCATTAAAATCTGATTGCAGTTTAGTATTTCTTATGACGTATGAACTAATCTAATTAAATAATAAATAATGATCTATGAGAATAGATGAAATGTATTTCACTTTTTAAAATAAAAATAAGTCCTACTTTGATTTTGTCTGAAACAGTTAAGTAATTTGTGTTTGTTTTATCTAGAAGGAGCTGGGACAAGTAATATGCAATCATCGGCAACTAGTGGAGATTCAGACATGACTAAAACACAAAATGCAGCTTGTTAAATGACTGAATGACTATAAAAAAAAAAAAAAAGTATGATCTACAAATGTATGTTCCAAAGGTAAAATGAAACAAAGTACATACTCCTAGGTGTACCGACTCATACTTTTATATGTAAAGCGAAATATTTTAATTGACTACTAGTCTCCTACCAACCAGACCAAAGCATAGAAGTACTTTAATTTATTTTTCATTTATTTATTTATTTAGTTCCGGTTTTTTTTTTTTTTTCTAAATCAAAGGTTTTGTTCCTCTATTTAAATTGACTATTTGTAAATATATTTTATCTTATAGCATACATTTTTTTGTTATGAAAAATATTAGTTGTCTTCTTAGGTTTAATAAAATATGTAATTCCTTAGCTGTGAAGAATAATGTCCTGTCCCCTAAATCATTAAATATCCTAAATTATTTGATTAAAGTTTTATGTTGTAGAAATTAAAAAATAAAAATATTAATTGCTTTTCATCGAGTATAATACTGGGTACGGATTTAAATTATTAAATTAAATTCGTACCTTAAATAATGTCTTACTCTTGATAATTTAAATAGTTGATAAATTATTAACTGCGCTACTTCTAAGTATATTTCACTGCTCTATAAAAAAAACAAAAAAAAACAAAACAAATCAGAGCTAAATGTGTAGAAAGCATAACATAACGTTAAATGTTCATATTAATAATGATTACAAAAGTATAGGTGATTAGAAGAGACAATAAGAAATAAAAAAAAATAATTTAATGTACATAAACCAAACGAAGAGTTTAGTGTCAATAATATAAGAATTACACACGGTCAGGTTGTGATATTTTTACTTTTTTTCCTACTCAATGTTTTTTCTCATTCAATCATATTTTGTTTATCATTGATTTTGTTTCGTATAATTTTTATAAATCAAAAGTTAAAACTTTCCTCATTGTTTATTTATTTATTTATTTTTTTGTCAGCTATGAAAATTAAAAAGCAAATATCAAAAGTTTAAATGAAATTCAGTAATATTTTACAAAATTCGGGGGCGTAATAAATATTAATTTATCGTACCTAATGTTTTGTCTATAAACAAATACGAGATTATTGTAATAATGTTTATCACATTGTTTAATTTAAAGAAATATATATATATATATATATATATATAAATCAGAGCATGTGAAATATTAATAAATTTTATTTTAGAAGAATGACTGAACATAATTTTAAAGAAAGCAGTTAAATAATACTCTTAATATCGCCTACTTTTAAACGTTTATTGTCATTAGTTCCTGATTTTTATTAATTTTTACATTGAATTTGAAATATTGTAAAATATATTTATGTATTGTGTAGATTGATTATTTACTTGGAAATATTTTTGTTCTCAAAAAAATAAATATTTTGTAATTTAACGCTTCTGTTTAAATAACAAATTCCTACCAATTTTGGTCCAAAACAAATGTGTCTTATAGTATATTTTTATACAAAAATAAATACTATACATTTTAACAGTTGATTCTATTTATGATACGTTCATACTGATTTAATTGTGTTTCACAAACATTTGAGTGTAGAATTAATGCATAGACATGCCACAATTGTTTTCAAACATTCCAAGAACACGCACTAAATGAGAGAAAGAAAAAAAAACGTAATTTTTAATATTCCGGAATTTGATTATTTGTACCGATTTTATAAGTATGAGTAGTAAACAACAGCAGTTACTTAATGTTTTTAAAAAAAAAATCTATTGTTCTGCATGAATTAGCCGATACTTAAGTGTAAGGTCGATATATAATATATACCTTATTTTGTACTTAACAACTGAAAATCTCTTAACTACATAAACACAAAAACTATAATGTTATTATTATTTTCCTCTGCAATGTATTGGACTTTTATTTGAATATAAAAATAAAGATTTATTTTAAGAGTATTTGATTTTCAACGAATCACCTTAAAACACACACACACACTCATATATTTATTTATTTATTTTTTTTTTTTTTGCATTGTTCCTATCGACTTTAAATTGTATTAAACGTTTAGAATAATATTCTAAAAAAAACGAGAAATTCTGAATTGTTGTAATTTTTTTTTTTTTTTGTTTTTCAAACAGCTTATTTTATTAAACAAACCATAAACAACTAATAGTTTATCTCGAGTTAACCGAGTATTTATTTTATTTTTTTTTGTTTTTAATATTACTTACCGAGACAATGCCGTGGTTGGAAAAGAAGTTTGCGATTATGCTTGAAATTTATTTTGTATTGTTTAACGTGTATCAACAATGGCGTCATTGAATTAATTCGTAGCTGTTAAACTCTATAGTTGTGATATTTTGTGTAAACATGTTGTTTCATCTTGACATTGTAATATACCATTTTTTGGGCTGATAACTAAAACACTCAATGAAAAAAATAAATCCCAAGTTGTGTATTTAATTTAAATTAAAAATAAAATAACAAGAATTCCAGATGTTTTTAAAGTTTTCCAAAAACACTTATGATTTTTCATGTAAACCATTTAGAAAATTTACATTTTTACTCAAAACTCGACAAACCTGTGTTGTTTGTATGAATATTTGATTCGTCATAAATGTCTATTTTAGATAATTTAATAAATATGTTTAAAAATTATTTATTAAATATTTGATTTAAAATAAATATCTATTTTAATTGATCGACTTTAGGTTAGTTTTTCCTTTTTTTTAATGTCAATAACATCCTGAATTCTCTAGTCTGGAACACTGTCGGGATTTAATTTATTTCCTTATAAGCTAGTCAAGTCTCACTGTCCTGTGTGCAATCACGAATGTCAAAATCGTAATTTACTTGAGAAGTCTGTAGTTATTTGAATCCAATATTGTAATTAACTGGCTAATAATTTGAGAACGAGCAAAATGATATTTTGTTCTTATATTTATTTGTAATGGACACCTTTATTGAGTACACGTCATACGATTGAAACACCTATGAAACAAAATAAAAAGAAAAAAAGTTGTTAGTCTTATTTAACGATACTATTTTTTAGAACTTATAATATAACATCACATTTAATGCATTTAGTGCGTACACTTTTATAAAATTAAATGTGTTTTAATATTGCGACTTACATGTTTTATTTCTAAGTGGAATCGACTGTAATTATTTAATACATAAATTAAGCACTCTAAATTTACCGACTCGTGTGTGTATTTAGCGTAGTGCAATATTGAGTTTTGTTAACCTTTTATTCAACCGTATGTCTAAGTCAATTTTTTGTACGAAAATGTGATTTTTGGTAGAGATGGTTTTAATATATTTGTACGTGAAAAATAAAATTAATAAAAATTAAAATGTGATAAGTACGTTGGATATTTGATTTTTAAGTTAAAATCCACAACAACAGCCACATGAATAATTATTCCTTTGATTTATATATCCATTTCTTGTCTAAATTCATCGACATGATATTTAATTCTTCGATTGAGTTTTGTCACGGCCAACTAGTAACTTCTCTCACTTGTTTTTCAAATTGAATTATTTATCGTTGGTCCCCCGGGTGTATTAAGTCGTATTTTTAATTCAATCGCAAGATTTTGGACGGCATAGAGTTGTTACTGTCCATGTCACGGATATTGTTAATATATAACGTTTCATACGAAGAAAACAAAAGTGAAAAAGTCTGAAACTTATATTTCCTTTGTCGTGGAATGTATTGATTTTACGGTGTGTATTTTTCGGGAGGGTCTGTCGTCACGTTTTTGACCAAAAGACATGTTCCTATCATCGACTTTACCGATGGTTTCCGGTGTATTAAAAATGTCGTATAGTTGTTGTTTGGAGCAAAAGTTCCGTTTTAAAATTCCCTCTGCCGTTTTTCACTAACAATCGGGAGAAGCTTGAAAAAAACGCCGAAAAACGCTAGTCTTCGACAAAACGATATGATTTTTTGCTTTTCTCGTCGCGATCAAGTTTAGAATAATCGTAGAGATTTGTTCCGAGTTTTCTTGACTTTCCATATAAAGCTTGAAAATTCAATACAAAGTTCCACGCGCATCATTGTGCGGTGAAAATGTTTCTGAAATTTTAAATAAATAAACGAATTCGGCTCGTCAATATGATCTGTTCATTGTGCGACGTGGGTTTTACAATAATAAATTTACCTAGTGGTAGGTTGAAAAAAATTTGCGAGTTTTAAATTGTTGTTTGCGCCGGCACATAAGCTGCGGGTAAGTAATGATTTTTTTTTGTTCGCTCGAACAGTTTGCACTCTGATTGCATAGAACACACGATGGCCGTTTTCGATAGCTTGCCCGCGAGCGCGGGGCAAACGGATAATAATATTATAATATTCTTCTTCTTAACAGCTTAGCGGACCATGTAGGTCCATCGCTGCCACCATTATTTCACTCCATCGGGCCTTATCATTCGCATCTTCCACTTTCACGTTATCGTGGATCATTTTTAGATCTTTTACTATTACATCCTTCCATCATGTTCGTGGTCTTCCTACAGGTCTTTTCCCCACAATTCTTCCTTCCGTAACTCGTTTTATAGTTTTCCCCTCTGCCCTCCAAACATGTCCAGCCCATTCTATCCTCTTGCTTCTGCTATACGATAATATAATATTTGTTCTTCCATATAAATTCTGTAGGTCATTGTTATGTTTTCTTTCGTATGTTTTCGTTTCTATATTGTAAACTGGGCCAAATATTTTTCTGAGCACTTTTCTTTCTGTTGTACATAACTTAGCGTAATCACCTTTCGAAGTAGCCCATGTCTCACATCCATATGTCAACACGGGTCTCAAGTAACTTGTGTATAGAGTTACCTTCGATTCTCTCGATAATAGCTTCGAGCTGAATAGTTTAAGTAGGCTATAATAACATCGGTTCGCGCTAGCTACCCGTTCTTTTATTTCTTCATGTACGTTGTTTTTGCTGTTTATGTTTATACCTAAATATTTAAACGCCTCTACTTTTTCGAAGATATAAGGATCTACTTTTAGATTTAAATCATTTCTGTCATTCCGTGAAATACACATATATTTTGTTTTCTCTTGATTGACTTCTAGACCCATAATCTTGCCTGCTTCTATGAATTTTATTGTGGTTTGCTTCACTTCGTTTCTAGAATTGCCCAGAATTACCACATCGTCTGCATAAGCAAGGATGGTTTCAATTTCACCTACTTCCATTTTTCTAGTTTCATTTGCTGTTCTCACTACCCATTCCAAAGCAATGTTGAATAACATCGGTGACAATGCATCTCCTTGACGAAGGCCAGATTTTACTTCGCACTTTTCTTACATTTCCTGTTGGAATTTTACCTTCAAATTAGTCTTACTATTTACACATCTTGATTAAATCTATATATTTCTGAGGAATATCTAGACATCTCAGGACCTTCCATAATTCCTTTCTATTAATAGAATCGTAGGCTTGCTTAAAATCTATCATCACTAAGTGTATTATAATATAATGTTATGAATACAGCCGATATCGGCTGCGGATTTTCGTGGCAGTGTGTATAGCACACGACAGAGACCGCAAAACGCAACGACGATAAATAATAATAGGCCACGACAATTAGCCGAAACGGCGTCGCGTAGTTATATCGCCGTTAAAAACGATGTATAGTTTAGTACGTCTCGGGGCTAATTATCGATTTTCAATTAGTCGCGCGCAAGCCAATACGTTCGCTATTTGTACACCGATTACGCCGTAGGTATAGTAGGACGTACCTTACGCACGTCGTACTCGTCTCTGCAGACCGCGTCGTTTCGGCCGTTCTGTTGCTATCGCTTCGTTGGCCGGTAGAATTGCATATAACGTACCTACGGGGGTAGGAAAGTTGTTGTAAGTGTAATCAATACAATCGTAGGCGTAAATTGGTGGGGCAGGAGGAGGCTAACCGTACTACCCTGTGGAAATTTAAGAGTTCAATGGCCCCCCCCCCTCCCGATTTTTTCGTAAATCAAGAAGGATAATCGATTCTGATAAAATATTACCCCGATCAGCGGTGATTTAAACGTATCGAGATGGTTGATTTTATCTATTGTTCGGGACAAAATGAAAATTCAAAAAAACGTAAAATAAATGTCCAAGATAAGTTCGTGAAACGTGAATTTTTTCGCTCGAAAAGCGTCGTCTCGCTATAGCGAGAAATTCGATTTACGATTGAACTCGCTTCCTGTAGTAACTCATAAAGTCATAACTGTTGTAACAAACGACCGCGTGCAATATTCGTGTTGGTCATTTTGTGAAAAAAAAAAACTCGATTATTTCATCGTATCTGATCATTTTAGCACAATATAATAATTATAATAATTGTATTCGGTGGCGGTTTTAATTTTTGGTTTTCGACTGAGGCCCACTTATTTTAGTAAAAACTACACAGGGCGAAATAAAATAATGGAGTTTGATAAAATAAAATAAAACTCACCGTCCACGCGATTGACGTCCGTTCCCCTTTATTGCGACTTGAAGCTAGAATAATAATTGTCGCGCAATTTGAGCGATCATTCGTCGTTTCTATAATCGAATTTCTAACGTCGAGAAACGATGCGTTTGCAACAACACACAATCACAACTGGTTTCGTAATGGCAATTTAACTATCTAGACTGAATAACATTCCTGAAACAAACGAACAAACAGTCGGTTAAGCCAAAGAGAAACAACGACATATTTCGGACAAGGATAGTGTACCAGAGAAATTAGACGATTTTCCTTTGTCGTTTTCATCCTTAGACAAGTGTATTGCGCCCAATGGCAGGCCATGACAACGCACTTGAATCGTTTGACAAGAGTTGTTTGGTAAAACCTAGTCGATATCACTGCGGCATATAGATGAATGGATAAATAAGAGTTGAAGTTACAGTATGGACATTACAAAAAATTCAAAGTTTCGCGATAAATGTCGAAAACATGGCAAAGACACCGTTAAAAACTCATCGATTTCGTACGGCGGCGCTTATTTTGAAAATTTAAAGACGTCCTTGCCAGATAAATATTGTAGATCGATTATTGAAATTTGTCTTTCTTTTTTATTCTTTTTTAATACACAATTATTACTGTTGTCGTCATACGCGTATTACAATGTAATTTTGAAATAAAAATTCACCCCCGATGGGCTTTGGAATATAATTTTGAAAATCCGTCGCTTCTGCGGATGCTGCAGACGAGTTATCTAACACGATTTGTGTTGTAGGTAATTTACATCCGAAGACCTAAACATTAATATAAAAACTTTTAATGACGTGATGTTTTGCCAACTAGACCGTGAGAATATTCTATACTCGCGTTCCCATAGAAATAAGGGTTTCCATTATATTATTATTGCGACTCGCATTTGTGTAGCCGTTCCATACAACTACTCTATAATACCACACGCCAATGCAACGCTACGCCGCTGTGCAATTATATTATACGTACGATTTCTTTACCTTTGCTTTGATTACGAGTGATTTTTTTTCTTCGTACGCGAATTCATCAATATGACCACGTTCGCTTAACAATCTGCAGAGCCGCGTGTGCGCGCGTACTCATCAAACGCCAATCTGGGTCATACAATATATAAATAGATAATATCGCGACGTCTACTAATAGTAAATATTACGTTTTTCATATATTTATTTATTTTTTAACAGTATACTCACATGTATGGACAATTTTTTCAATATATTTTATTATGAATATTTATTCAACCAGTTGGCCGTCTGGCCCGGCGGCGGGAATATTGCCACTGCAGTGTCCGCCTCTGTTGGGTCAGTATCGACGCGAGAATCACCTACCGAGACGCTTTTCCTGATATTCCTTTTTTCCCGTCAATAACACGAACACGACGATATAATAATTATCAGCGTATTTAACATCGAACCACCGGGGGGGGGGGGGGCGATAGTCATATATACGAAACGTATATTATAGAGGTATATGACGTTGTAAGAACGTCCGAATTGAATTTTTAATTTCGGTAAACAGACGGCACGGCGAGGTGATAAATCTGACGGGTACGAGGACGACGGTTTTTTTCTCTCTCTCTCTCTCTCGAGTAATCGGGCGCATTTGTTTATTTTTTTATTTATTTCAGGTAAAAAATTTCAGGTACCTAACGCGCGACGTCGGCGATTTATATCTCGGCGGTGTGGCGGGACCAGCTGCTGCAGGGGTTCGCCCGGCTAGATATTATATACCTACGCCGCCGCCGACGGATTATGCTCGTTCACCGCCGCCGCCGCCGTAATATAATAAAAATAATAATAATAATAAAACACACCCCGAAAATGTATTATTATAATGCATGTCCGACGCACGGATAAAACCGGCCCCGAACCAATCGTGCGAGTGCGCGGGCAGGTAACGTAGGTACATGTTTACTGCGGGCTATCGTTTGGGCGGTACCCAAACATATCCTTATCCTTGTCCTTATCCGTATAATAATTATAGTGAAAACGTCGTCGTCGTCGTCGTCAATCGTAATACGTATTGTCCTGCGCCCACAGACGCAGCAAGAAGGATGCACAAGGTGCGCGCTTGAACCCCTCTGGAATAGAAAAAAAAAAGTTTTTTATAGCAAAATATAATTTATTAAAATCATAAAATATTTTAATTTTCGTTAGAAAAAACAAAATAAACTAAAAAACCTCGTGAGAGTTTATTTTTAGTTATAAAATATGTTATTTTATGTTATTTAAAACAAATAAATAAATAGATAAAACAAACCGTACTTTTTGATTCGACAGCGAGGTGTTAGGAGCCTTTGTACAGCGACGCATTCTAAGAGCCTCCGCCGTCGGCTTAAGGATAAATTTCGTAAAATAATTTTGTCTCGAAGAATAAAAAAAACTGTCATTTCTCGCGCAGATTTAGTTTCCGGCAAACTTTTGATGTTATTTAAATTTAAGGACTTTAAATGACTTTTGAAATGTATGATATTGTTCGTAAACGTCGTCGTCGTCTAGAAACTCGTTTTGAAGTATTTCACTTATTTCAGTATTTGTTTTTCACCTCGGCAGTTGTGACACGACAGTTAACTGAAAGAATAAAAAATGTTTTTTTTTTTAGCGATTCGTCTAAGGCAGTATTTTTTTTTCGAACACATACACGACCTGAACGCCTTTGTCGATGTTATCAAAGAGTAAAAGTAGTGTTTATATAGAATTTAAAATCCAATTTTCCAATTCAAATTATTCGAAAACGTATTTCCACGTTTGTCCAAATTTGCCGGCGAGGCACACCACTGAAAATCCGTTCCGTTAGACCTGCCCGACGACGTAATCCGTACGGCCCGGACGACCGGCACGCGTATTATAATATGTGTTTATATGGACCGCGGCGCTTTGGGTTTTTTTTTTTCGCAAAACAATATTATTGTCCACACAGTTCGCATAATAATGCGAAAAAGAAAATATCGCGTTCGATTTCGACTAGTCGGTGGATCGTTTATACCGATTTATATATGCGTATATTTGGATATTAGAGCGTTTGAACAATGTATTTTCGACCTTCATGACAGCTTTATACCGTCGATAATAAATATTTCAAAACAATCCGGTGCGCGGCGTGTTATTAATAAGTAAGTGCACTATGGTAGGTAGGTTGGTACCTATATATCTAGTTGTTTTTGTGACCTTTGTCACGAAAAAAAAAAAAAAAAAAAAAACCAAATAAAATACGCGGTGGTGAATAGTTTTTATTCGAGATCGGTACAGAAAAAAAAAATAAAAGGAGAAAAAAAACGCGACCGTAAAACAATTTCAGTAGACGTAAAAACACTCATCGTCCATACCGGGTATACACACGCACACAATAATGCGACAGTGCTTTGAAAGTTGTTTTTTAAAATTAAATTTGTGTTGTTAATCATATAATATAAGAACCGAGTCGTCCAGTTTCTGTGCTACGGTTGAAGAAATTAATTAGTTTTCGCCGTTTCATCTGGAAAAAAAAAGAAGAAAAAAAAAAAACATAACAACAATAGTGAAAATACACAGTTTTCGTTCACAAAGTATAAGAAAAATAAATGTAATAAAAATATTTACGTATAATGACGAGTCGAGAAATTTATCAAAAACTTATATAATATACTCGTATTATCATTATTATTTAAAATTAAACAATAATTATTACGCTAACCGTTCTGATATTTATATAAATATTTATATTAGGTTTTTAAGGCAACCGTCTCGGAATTTACGAATTTAGCACGTAAACTATATTTACAGAGATTTGACGCGAAACGGGTCTAATAAGTAAATGAACGATTTTCTCTCCCTCTCTGCAGTATAAAAACGAGAAATAACGAAAAAATGTATTCAATTTGTATAGTAAAAATAAAAAAAAACACGTTCGCGATCAATAGTTAGTATCGTGTGAAATTATGATATGAAAAAGTACGTTCTCGAATCATTCTTTTACACGCAGAGGAGAGTTTTTTGATCGGCCAATAACGGTAAAATTAATAAAAAAAAAAAAAAAAACTGTCGCGCGGACCTCTCACACCCCTCTCTAAATAAATCATTGATTATTGAAATTATATAGCGAGTATAAATTATGTATAACGTCATACGAGGTGACCGGGGGAAAGAGAGAGAGTCTGATAAACATAAATAATTTTTATGTCGGTAACCTTCTTGTTTTTTCCAAAAAACAATTCTACCGGTAGTTTTTTTTTGTTTTTTTCTCGTTCAAAACGAGACACAATATTATTCGCTCGTTCGTAAAAACGGGACACGACTCTCGGACTGCGTCGCATCCCCTTTCTGGCCACGCGTTCAAAACGACCAGTTTGTAACGCGCGTTATCAAGTCTAAGTTCGAGTTGAGCAGAAAATACAAACTAGCTCGATTTAACGACCCGAATATCAATGATTTTCGTTATATAATTTAAAAAAAAATAACAGACGATGCTTTCCTCCGATAAACCCCCGCGGGGTAATTGGCTAATACTTAGTTGCGTTATAAATTTAACGGTTTTTTTTTTTTTATTATTATTAATCTCGCGTCATTTGTTGTTTTAACACGAAAATCGTTCGAAAATCAAAATACGATTTCATTATTAATTACGAAATATGTTATTTATCCGCCGTGTTATATTCGTATTTTGTATAATCATGCAAGCGCTCGCGGGGTGAAACATTTAGTCATTAAAAAGAAAAAAAAAATGTTTATAGATTCTATAATACGGTTTTACCGGTCGAATTGAACTTTTCGTTTATGTTTATTTAGCAAAAATGTCTACTCAGGTTACCCCTGTATTCCCTGTTTTATCAGTTTGAATGCAGACAATGATTATCATAGTATATGTAGTATATTATCCTTATTTATAGAAAATTGACAGGGGGGGGCACGTGCCCCTGTGCCCCTACCCTGAATCCGCCCTCGGATATCATAATATCCGAGGCCGTCGACGCAGACGCGCGCAACAATTTGGGATAAAGGCCATATTGTTTAATTTTTCGCGCTCCGTATAAAGATTCTGAGGTATTTATAAAAAAAAATCGCGTGCGCATTATACCCACGACGACGACGGGCTGGCTAAAAACGTGTTATACGACAATGACGATATAGCGCGACCACCACCAGGTTGACGAACCGAAATTTTTATTTTGCATTTTATTTCTATTTTTTATTTTTTTATTTATTTTTTAGAGCGTTTGCGACTATGTTTTTCACTATTAGCGAGAAAAATCACGACTTCATTTAAAAAAAACCGTATACATAAATTATTATAATACGTACCCATTTTTCATCGTTATCGTTTTTTCCTTTGTACGCGCACGTTTGTTTACGTCGTCGTCGTAACGATTACGTTACACACGACATGTGTACGGAACGGCGCTTGTCCTTTCACTCGGGTGAAAAAAAAAAGCGCTACGAGACACTGATGAGACGATAAACGGGGGACGATGATGGGCGGCGATTCGGTTGCAATATTGGTGAACTATACTCCGAGACGTATAACAATATCCACAGGCAAGGGCGCGCCCAAAGGGGAGGTTTGAGCACCCAGAAAAATAGTTGGTAATATTATCGTGTTAAACAACTTGCGGGCCGCATATTATTGTCAATAAAAAACAGTGACGTGCGTGATTTCAGATTTTTGTACAGGGTGGGGCAGTGAATCGGGCGATTTTAAAATAACTATAAAAACCCAACGAGTATTTTTTTTTTCAACAAATATATTTATATAACCTGAAAGTATATAAAATAGCATTAAAGAAGTGTTAATTTGTTATTTAATTTTTTATAAATGATAACTGCAAGATGGCGTCCATTTAGAAGCAAAGTATTCGTGAAGGCGTCTTTGAAAACTGGTCATGACGTCTCGCAGAATTTCCGGTGAGATTTGTGTCATCTCTTCTCGTATTCTTTGTTTAACGTGGAGGCCATGGAATATTCTCCCATTTCGAGAAATTATGCGGTTCGGAAACAAATATTTTAGAATATTATGCTGTATGACTCGTAGCCCCATCTTGCAGATATCATTTATAAACAATTAAATAACAAATTAACACTTCTTTAATGCTATTTTATATACTTTCAGGTTATATAAATATATTTGTTAAAACAAATACTTGTTGGGTTTTTATAGTTATTTTAAAATCGCCCGATTCACTGCCCAACCCTGTACATATTTTTGAAAACAAATACCATTATAACCGTTTATAAAGATAATTTTATTTAGGCCCGTGAGTATTTGTTTTTGAATTATTTCAGACGTTATTGTCGATATTTTACGCTAACCGACGCAGTTGGACCAGAGAAATACGTAATACGACTTTGAAATAAATGTTTGATAATATTTTATGTAAAACACGATTTACCAATAACGTTGTATATTAATACGTTATAAGAATTTAATTAAAGTAACTCTCCGGCCGTAATCTATGGTCTTTCGTGGAATTGTAAAGAAAATCACTTATACAAATTAAAATGTTCGAATACTTTTCTTTTTTTCTTTTTTTTTTACAAATCGTAAAAACTTTACAAATCGTTCCGATCGGCCCGTTACATCGCGGTAAGTGAATATCCGTGTAAACAAAAGTTTGTGATAATATAATTAATATAAACTGTTTAAAAGCATTTACGTGTCAGTTCGCGTCTTTTTTCGATTATTTTACGGATTGACCGCAGAATTCGATTATCCGCCACCCCTAATACGCGAATATCGAGAGTACACACACAATGTTGTGTTTTATATTTTTCTAATACGCCTATAATTACAAATTAAAATTTATAAAATATGAGCTTAAACGTTTTTAAAACAAACATTTTAACCGAGTTCGGTGAAATTAATCAAAATTAGTATTTAATCCATTGTTTTCTTAGTCGAGAGTCGGGTAATTATTTTTCTTAGATTATTTTTAATTATTCGAATTCGACAATGGGCAATACGCATATAATATGCAACGTTTAATCAGTGACATCAATATGTGTATGAAATCAAATGTTCAGAATAATAAATTATTTAAGTTAAAGTACTCGAATTACTATAATATACTTGCGAAAAATGTGAAATTGTTAATGATATGAATTAAATTAATTTTATAACGCAAATTATTTCTAAAATATGGGTAATTTCGAAAATAAATTATAAATCTTTTTGTTTAAAAATTATTTCGTCGGTAAAATTTAATTAAATTTTAAATTTTACATACGAGTACTTGAATTACATTTTTAAAACACACATATTTTCACTAAAACTTACATTTTCATTAAAAAAAACGGGACGCATTAAAATCTGCGTATTATAAAATATACCACAAATTTATGATAAAATTTACTATAAGTTAATAATTTCAAGTACCTAATGTACAATGACGTCATCATTATTATTATATTTGAACTCTGATCGGTATAATTTTAATTTAATATCTTTTTTAAATATATTTTATTTTTACAACAATTATTAGTTATTTTAAGTGTGGTTATTATGTTAGGTTGTCTAATTCTAAGGGGGCAATTAAATATAGTGAGGATTATGTTGTTTTTAAATTTTTTTTTTCACGGAATATTACATGTTTGAGTATATAAAATCCTAACACTTTTTATAGCCCTCATTAGATAGTTCGAAGGAGTTTTAAACTACAAACCATTTGCACGTTTTCTCGAGTTTCGTTAAAATTTAAAATTCGTGTTTAAAAAATATATATATATGGAAAAAAAAATAATCGATTGAAATCGTGACTGGGAATCAATTGAGAGTTTACCGTGAAGTGAGGTTTTGTTTTTTTTTTTTGAGCGTTATACACTCGTGTGAAATTCACTTGGAATAGAAAATAAATAATGTACTTACTTATTATTCGTCCGACGGGCACTGGGAAGTCTGGATTTTTGTGTGACACGAAATAAAAACACTAGTAATCGATAAGGCAGTAAAAAAAAAAGAAAAGAAATCGGTTAAAGCACACACACACGCACACACTTCGATAGAGAGAAAAAAGAAAGAAAATTATAATTGTGACCGCTCCGAACGACGGCTAAACGAGAACTGGTCGTCTCGAGACGTGTACGCGAGCTCCTCGATAAAAAGATCCCGATTTTGCGCGCTCCTCGGCAGCTATTGGCTGTGGGGCGTGGTCTCGGAGGCGGCGCAGGACACCGCGGGGATTTTGTTTTCGGCGTTTGGCGAAAACACAAACATTACATAATTTAAATTATAATATATTATTTTTAGATTCCGAGTGAAACGAATGGAAAAAACGCGAGGTTTTTTTTATTTTTTACGATACAACACTAGAAAACGACTCGATAGTTATAAATTATAATTTATATTGTATTCATTTAGCCTTGAAATAATCTATGAAATATCAATTAATAATATTAATTTATCAAAATACTATTAAGTTTCGAAAACATATTACAGAGCGTCCTCCACACATCAGTACGATTGCAATTATTATTAAAATCGATAGTTTATATATTGTTATTATTAGCGATTCTCTATTATAATTGTAATTGCTCGAGCTGAGAATAAAATAATATTCTAAAAAAGGTTTTGTATTCTTTACTATCCAAACGAAATTGGAAATTTTCATTTTTTCGTAATTATTATTAGAAAAAAAAAATAAAAAAGCCAGGAAACGTCGAAAAAATACGTCTTAAAAGTGCAAGTACTCGTATATTAAATTTACTACGGAAAAAAAACGGTTACACGAGTACCGACTTTTCGTTCGGAACATAAAACGAAATAAATATAATATTTAAATCACATTATACAATAATTGGAAAATCTCTTTGGCCATAAAATGCATATACTCGAAATTAAAAATTCATCTCTTATTCTATCGACGGGCTTATTATTATCAATTTTAACACGATAAGTTACCACAGCTTATTCAAGAGCTATTACCTATTTAATTCGTACGCGTGTGGTTGCTCTACTTCGATTTTTTTTGCCAATTTCTTGACGTTTCAGTTGCTTTTATAATAATGTAAAACGATAAAACGATAAAATGAAATATCTGATTTATAATATTATGCGATTGAATTGTTTCCAAAACCGCCGGCATGATATTGCAATTTGAAACATATCTGCAGTTTATATATGTATTTGATCTCTGGAATGGCATTGCGTCCTGTAAGCTGATTATTGTGTACTTTTGTCTGTGTGTATTAGGCCTATGGAATGGCATTGTGTCCCGAAGCTCGTATGATAATTACAAACCAAATATTAATGTTGGTAATACTACACTAATAGCTAATAAATATATGACAGTACCTAGTAAACAATTGGTACATTAAACACAAAGGTATGTTTGTGCAGCGGAATGCAAAGTGACCATTCGTTTTATTTTAAATCAAAAGGATTCTCGTTTAAATATTTTTACTTGGAATATAATTATATAGTTAAAATATTTCATAATATCGCACTCTTATACCATGTGCTTATCATGTAATGAGTAATAATTAATAATATAAATATGTTTCTCTTTAAAATACACACAAGACGATCATATTATTTATTATTTCGTCATAATTATTGTACTTTCAATCTCGGCATGTGCTGTGGTATTTTAATTTCTCGACTCTTTTTAATTTTCCGTACGCGTTTTACTGCTCAAAAGGTATTCGTCATTTCGGAAAAAGTTTAAAAACTTGTATAACAAGGCGAATATCCATAAACGCAGATAGCCTATAGGCAAGAAACGTCTTTTTTAAATTAAAAAAAAAAAAAAACAACTTATAAGTTAAATATGATTAAAAAATTTTTTCGTAACTTTGAGATTTGTTATTTATACATATTTACTCGGGATACACTTTATAAGGAGCTTTTAAAAAAGTTACTCATTTTGAAGACATTTTTATGGGGCACTTAAAAACATAACCATCCTATATTTACATAAAAAACACCAAATATAAGAATATTTCATTAATTTTGCAAAAAAGAAAAAGTAACGTTTGACTTCGGTATATCAATTTCAAGACTGGTAATTTTATAAAATTAAAAAATTGATATCCTTTAAATTTGCATTTCAACACTTCGCTCTTATAAAAATATGAACATGATATACTAAAATGTATAAATTCGTATGAATAGTGATTTTTTTTTTCTTTTTTCGAACAAGTCTTATTTATCAAATCTCATCGTATTATATACCCTCGAGTTAAATATTGTAACGGATGCTAATTACTAATCATTTTTTCGGTAAACAAGGGTAGACGGACAAGTAGTAGCCAAACAAGCTCAGACCATGGCGCTAGATAAATAAATAAATACAATAATTTTCAATAATATTGAAAGGAGAAGAATGCTTTAGCGTTTTCAAAAAATAAATATCAAATTTAAAAGAACTGTCCAGCGAGGCTAGTAATAATAAAGAGGTAGATGCAACACACGTGAAGAGTTGGTGCCTCGGAGTTTGCGAAATATTAAAAAAAACATCGTCTCGCCAGACTGCTGTACTCGGAATTTCTTCTTGGAAATTTTCTACTCCAGCACTACGACGTATATAATTCGTATAAGTTTTCAAAAGTTGTTTGAAGTTTTTTTTTTCCCCCAACTATTCCTTTAAGTCACACATATTTTATGTATTGTACTGTTGGATTTAATAAGTTTTTAAAAAAAAAAAAAAAATGAAACAGAGTGATATTGTCTAAGGTTCAGCGTAGTACACCAAAGCAGTGCGGCGGCGGCGGCGGCGGTGCGTTTAAATACATATGTTTCATTATCAAAGACGCACTGAATGCATGTAATGTAGTGGTGTTGGGGTAACGAAAATCCTCAGAAGAAAGTCTGAGTAGATTTTGTTGAGATTTATTTTATGTTTTGCGAGCGTGAGCTTTGTAAAGCCATGTAAAGTAAAGTATAAATTGAAATTGCAAAAATCATGGAAAATCGGTTTATCGATTCCACGTGACATTTCCACAAGAGTGGGGAATAATAATGAGAAATAAAAAATAAATGGATTTTACGTAATGATTTTCCAAAGGAAAAAAAAATGTTTTTAAAACCGTCGAATGTTTGTCGGAGACTAAACGGTGGACAAATTTAAGTAGGCATTGAGTATTCGTTAGAGAAATAAAGAAACTAATATTTGAAATTTAATTTCAAAGAGTCGTGTGTTGATTTGACGTAATCAGAACTCGAGTCACAGTCAAATAATGTCATAAATTAATTTTGGATTCAAATTTAACTCGGACATCGAGACAACTTTTAATTCCACGTTTTTTAATTTCGTATAATTAATGGAATTTTGAGAAAAAAACTTGGGGCTCCGTACAAGTTTGAGACACTTTCGAATTTTAATGTTTTAAATTAACTTGGACTGACATTCTTATTTTTACCGAGCAAATTAAATTTTTATTTTCATTTTAAAAACGGAATGTAGCGTCGTCGTCGTCGTCGTCGTCGTCCGAGAGTGTCGCGAGTCACGACCAAAATTTTTAATTTTTTTAATCGACTTAAATTTGTAAACAATTTATCGTTTTTTTTTTGGACTTTCTAATTTAATATATTCAATTGAATTTGAGACCAGCCCTTGAGGGTTGACGATTGGACCAAATCTAATGGTCGAGAGAAAAAAAAACATCATCGCGGTAAAACGATTATTATTAGCAGCTCGCTCGCTCGTTTCACTCGGTCACACTAAAATTACTACGTATTTCATACTTCATTACCGAAATTTAAATGAAAAAAAAAACACAGTATTGTTCCTTCCTCTTTGACGTTAAACGTGTTACGTTTGTCTTCGATACGTCGTTTCACACACACGTATAAATTGATCGGAACATAAATGGGACGAGTCGTTTTCGACCACACATTGTACGTCAGTTTTTTTTTTTTTTTTTTTTATTACTCGTATTATTATACAAACTATAGCGTTTTGTGTGATAAGAAAATATGGTAAAAACCATTTTAGAGCCGCGTAAATAAAGGTTAATATAATATGTTATGTGCGCGGGATTTTCATTTCTATAGTACTACGCGCGTTTGTTGCGGACCAATTTTACATTTTAATAATATAATTCGTCGTAGTTTAGTTTGATTCTATATACATATACTATGCGGAAAAAAAAAAAAAACCCGCAACCCATAAAAGCTTCGCAGCTTACGTAGGTACAGCATTTGCTGACCCTGCTCCTTCATTCCCCTCTCTCTCTATGTATTTTATATATATATATACGTATACACAATGCGGTACAAAGAAAATAATAATATTCGATTGTCGAGAAAAGGAAAAAAACGCGGTAGACCTCGTACTGTATAGCGTGTATGTATACATGTAGTCGAATAACGTCGTCGTCGTCGTCGTCGTCCAATAACGTTGAGAGAACCGGCCGCAGCTGACGTCTGCAAGTCTACCCCATATATATGCATTTACCTTACTTGTAGTGGTTAGTTCTCGCGCTTATTCTTTCGTTTTTTTAAAAGATTTGCAAAACTGTGCTCACCTATTTTTCGTCCGAAATTTTAAACCGTCGTCGTCGACATCGACAATCCTAGGGGATGGGAGAATTTATCTTAAAAATGTCGTCTTGTTTTCTTTATTTTTTTCTCTCCATATCTTTCTTTCTGTAAAACCACGCGCGTAAGTTACATATTATACGTATATTATTTTGAAATACATAATATTCCCGACGAAATTAACGATACCGCCCCGTCGCAGACGTACAATATACAATATCAATGTTATACGTGCCCCGCGGTATATGTATATTCAAACATTTCAAACCGTAATTGAATCCGAACGTCGTCGTCGTCGTCGTCGCGGTGGAAAGACCGTCGGTCGTTTTGAAAAGACACGCGCGCGCGCGCGCGCATATATTTGCCTGCCGCGACCGTAAATTATAGAAACTCTCCTGTGACTGTGCCGCTGTACAACATATATAATATTATTAAATAAATTTCCCGACCGGCTCCGTATAATACGCATGTGGCATGTATATACATGCACCGGCGCGGCGGTCCCGGCCCGAATAGGTATATAATAATATTATTATTACATTACAAAGAAAATGTCATGTAGATTATTTACCGAGTATGACATTTCGAGGGCTCGGGGAAAAAAAAAAAACAGTCGACTCTTTCGAGAGAGCATTTCGAATAAAAACGCGTTCGCTTGTGAACGCGGCAGCACTACCGATGTACGTATCTATTATTATAGTCCGAGAAGACGTCGTCGTCGTCATCGAATTTCACGTGAGTTTTTATTATTATTAATTGTGTACGAATCACGCGACAACCAAAACTATAAACGAGCGCGCAGCACACGAGTACACTTATAAGCGCGGAGACGTGATTTAAACGAAAAAAAATTTAAGATAGAATTCTTTGTTTCTAAGCCGGCGATTTTTTTCTTTCTTTCTTTTTTTACAACAGTTACAAAACGAAACGGGACGACTTTTTTTTTAAGATTTAAGGTAATACTTTTTTTAGGGCAAACTTTTTACACACAGATTTATATACACTACTACTACGGCGGCACACGTAAGCGGAGGCATTGGCGCGCGCGCGCGCGCGCGCGGGGACGAGGTGCAGAAACGATCCATGAATACTAAACACGCGCGCTGTAGACACTATAGGTGTATAGTTTATTTGACCGACTACCGGTGTTCGGTATTTTGCATAACAGGACGTGATCAGAAATTTGTTGGTTTTCATACTCGGCGCATGCCGCGTACGTACTACTACTACGAGTACTACTACTACTACTACTACTACTACGCTCGGGGAAAAAGTTCAACGTCTTTTGCGCGCGCCAGTTCATTTTTCATTTTTTTTTTTTTTAAATACCGTTTACGTGTGTATTTCACTGCGACGAGGATACAATACGTGTGTTATATTTTACACGCGGATGTGCGGCCGGTCTCGAGGACATTTCACGCGCGGTCCCCGCTGGACTAATATGGAACGAAAATGTTTTTTTTCTCCCGTGCCGGTCGGTTTTCGCCGTGACGTAATAATACGAGCGCGCGCGCGTATTACGACCGAACGCGCGTCGTACTGCTGTAGCTATTAAAAAAAAAGAAGAAAAACGCGCGCTGGGAAAAAATAAAAAATAAAATAAACGGCCGCGGAGTTTTACGACTGGAAACGCGCGCGGCGTATTTTCGCCGTAGTGGCGATAAATCGAACGGAGAGAAATTTAATTTCGACGGATAGTGTGAAAAAAACATCGACGACGACGACGTACGTAGTAGGCAATAAAAAGGGGGAAAAAAAGGTGTCGGTAATTTCACACACACACGCGCGCGCGCGCGCGAGCACAGTGCCGGATTATCCATTAGGCGAAATAGGCACCCGCCTTGAGGCCCCGCGACCACGACGGCGGAAAACGATTTTCTTTTTTCAATATATCGTGTTACGGAAC
The DNA here is from genome assembly GCA_948098885.1 of Drepanosiphum platanoidis. Lineage (NCBI taxonomy): Eukaryota > Metazoa > Arthropoda > Insecta > Hemiptera > Aphididae > Drepanosiphum > Drepanosiphum platanoidis. The sequence continues at coordinate 5,221,189 of OX402536.1, forward strand.
AAAAGAGACCAGCGGTTCTCAAACTGTGCTCTTGGCGAGCAGGCGGAGATCCGGCCAAATCGAATTCGAATAATATCATTAGTTGTATAATATATGTTGACATACGAGGTACGTACTCGGACCGGATCGGATTAGTATTCGTAATATCGATTTTATAACTACGCGGACTAGACGCTAAAGACACACATGCGCATTCAACTCTCTGCGATCAAACCGACATCGAAACGGACACTGAGAACCCAAAAATTAAACCAATATCATCAAGTAACTATTATGGAGAGGAAATTTTTTTTTCGTCGTGATTTTGCATACTTTAAAGCGTTTTGCATGTTTACCATTTGTACGCGTACTTATTTTGAATTTAAGTTTATAATAATTATCGATAGATGTAATACTAAGGATATTTCATAATTTATATAACGTGCATTTTTCTTATAATACTCGTATATGTATGAGAAAACTAAATCGGAATAAGCGTAAAAACGCGAACCTTTTTGTTGAAATCATTAGCTAGCTGTTTTGTAGACGACCGATTCGGTTTCGATCGCAAAATCCTGCCGACGGCAAATATATCGGTCGCGCCTAAAACGCAACAAAGCGCGTTATCGACGCGCCTTTCGCAAAACGGTTACGGCCCCCGCTCGGGCGAGCGCGCGCACACGTCGCGTTATAAAAATTTAAATTATATTTAATCATTTTCGGCGGAGCACATTCGCACGGTTATTCGAGCGGTTTTCAGAGCGCGCGCGCGCGCCGCCGCCGCGCCGCGCCGGTCGGGTCGATCCATATCGTCCGTATTGTTTTTTCGAGTTTCGGAGATCCGATCCGATTTCGTCCGCGGACAGACGCCCGTTTAATCCGCGCGCCTATAAATGACGAGTCGTCGTCGGTAGTCGGCTCATTAATAAATAGTATCGCCGAGGGAGGTGACTTTCGAGAATAATATATAATATGTGTGTGCGCGCCGCGTTCCGGTATTGATGTCCGTACATAAGCGCGTGTTCGTATGTGTGTGTGTGTGTACTCTAACCCTTTTCCGCCACGTGCTATCGAGTGCGTCCTGCGCGGATAGGCGGGGTGGCGCCCGCCCGGTCTCCGGGGGAGGAATTCGATTGCGCGCCGTTCGACGACTATTACGGCGACGGCACGCAAAATGGACGCGCGCGACAGCGCCCGGGGCCAAAGGTCGGCAGTTAAATACGATTTTTGGGTCACAACACTCGTATAATATACGTAACGTATATATAGACGCGCGGCGCGTATGGTCTCGATGAACACGAGCCGTTTAGAGCCACTCTCACTCGTCTGCGCGCACAGTGTCCCCTTCCCGCTGGCCCCGTCGACGACCTACGAACCGAACGGAAATCACGCGACCACGCCGCGCGATATACGAGTATACGACGACGACGACGACGACGGGGTCACGCGTGGTGTGTACCCCCCACGCGAACTCTACGCGCCGACGCGCGGCCGCGATCCAGACGAAAACGCCGCCGCCGCCGCCGATCGTGTTTATTATAAACGTAGTAAATTTCAATTTTTTCGACAGACAGAGAGAGAGAGAACTTTTTAAGGGCGGCCGAGCGAGTGGACGAGTGTTATCTAGTGTCGGTTAGGTATTCAATACGGGTTGTTAAACCTAACGAGAAATAGGTCATTTATCAAACACGATACGATCGTTATACGAAATACTTGAATATAATATTGTCTCACGACATTAGAGGCTTTAGGCAGCATTTTCCGACGGTCTTTTCACGGTCATCGTCGCTGAGCATCGCCTGTAATAGATGAACGTGTAAGCAAAATAATCAATACCTCTTGGCCCGAGAAAGATTCGGTTCCAAAAAGTTGAAATTTAATGTAAATTATCGTATTCGCCAATTGTTTTGTGAAAAACAATATATTTTCAGAAATAAATAATCGAAAAGACAATTGAATCGTTATTAAAGGCTGTTTAGGCATCTGAATGTACTCACGGAATAAACCTTCGGTAGACTACAGTATTACACTCGCAATTCGTTTTCAGTACTTTACTGTAGATATTGATTTTTCTATTTCACAACTACTGTAATCCGCGATATTGTTCCGTCCGGGCCAGCACACGGGACAGGCGAATTACCGAGAAGAGCCCGGTGAGCCGGATAAAGATTCGGGCCGATTAAGTGATACTGGAAAAGAATTTTACGAGAGACCGCATTTCGACCGTATACGACGAGGCTATGAGGGGCTGATTAAGATCTTACAACTCGGCGGGTCGGCGCGGCGGCGGGCACTTCCCTATCCGACGTCGGTCCCGGTTTACATTAATATTAAATATTGAATTTCGGTATTTACCGAGAACGTTGGAAATAATAATTTTTGAATATACCGAATTTTCCAAACATCCGTACGTCCGAACTCTCGCGCTCGTAGAAATGGTTGAAAGGACCGATTAAATCTCTCTCTGAAATTATTAAAAATTGTAAAAACGAATTGTAAAAACGTTCCGTTACCTGTATATTATGAACTGTAATCGATATTATTCATTAATATACATATTATATAGGATAATATCGTATAAGATTTCACGGGCTCTACGTACTCGAATAAAATTATAATATTATAATAGTGTATTTGAAACTGGATCGAAAACAACTCGACAAACTGAAAATACGGCGTGGCATTAGCGACGGGTTAGCGACGAATATTCGTTATGTATTCGATTTGTATTATACGCGTTGATGTTAGTCGAAAAATACCCGAAAACCGATGTTTTAAGCGTACAATATATAAACTGTTCTGAAAAAAAGTCTACCCGATGTGGAAAATTCGTGGATTTCAGTTTTAAAAAATAACACGGGCCTACGACAAATAAATCTGTTTATGACGCGGCGTGCTCGGTCGAACGCGTGTGGACAATGTCGTTTTGGTTTGGAAAAAATATCATCATACGAGCGCAGAGTATAATATATCGATTTGGCGTAAAAAACGGACGATCGGTTACGAAAACTCGGCGGTATACGTACGTCAAGAGTCGTGCGGGCGGCGCGGCCCTTTATACATAATGTTAAATATTTATAAATATACGTGTATACGCGTTTCGAGTCGATCCGGTATACTATAATATTGTAATAAGACGGAAATATAATGTATTATAAACGACGGCGGCGGCGACGACGACGACGACGACGACGACGACGAAAAGCGGCGCGCAGCGTTTCATTAATTTATGAAACCAAAAGCTCGCGGATATGCGGCGTCGGCGGTAGTATATATATATGTGTATAGCGAGTCGGTCGTGTTATTGGTGTTTTGGCGGTCTTGTTTGAACTCGAGCCTTAAATTAAATACAAATATTGACATTTTCCCGGGGATTGCGCTTACAAATATATATATATACACGCTGTATATGCCGTGCGCGTGCAAGCATGGAGCGCAGTGTTGTAGTAATAGTATAGTAGTCTGACGTAGTAGTAGTAAAGAAGTAATAGTATAGTAGTAGTAGTAGTAGTAGCGGTCGTGCAGAAGGGGTTATGTTTTATTCATTGTGCGAGCCTGCAGCCGAGCAGATAAATTCGAAAACATTTCCTCCTCGCCCACGTGGGGGCCCCGCGGCGGCGGCGGCGGTGTACGTTAATCGATAATTTATTATATGTTATGTGTTTTGGCGCGCGTCAAGAAATCTACTATACGCGAGACCGGCCAGCCGACTTTACACCGGTCACGGCGACACCGGAAATAATATCCGCGAAAAACAATGTTTCATCCCCGTGCGGCCGCCCCCGCGGAACAAACGACGACACACGGGGGGGCGGCGGCGCTTAATTCTTCCGGTCCGTTTCGGCGCGGTTTTATCGTCCGTTTGGCCGCGGAGACGTTATCTACGCGCGACGACGAGAGGTAAAAAATAATGTTTATAAACGTCACGTTTTCGAAACAAACAGAAGGAAATGAAAACTCCCCGCCGCCGCCGCCGCCCTCGGCTCGTACCTCTGCGACGACGACGCGAACGTATTATGATAATAATAATAATAATAGTACTAGTACCGTGTTCGTCGTTTGACTTTGACTTTTCCGCGTTTTTTTTTTTTCCCCCACGTATATTATTCGTTGCCGTGTTGCCTCGTCGGGAAATATTAATTTTAAAACGCGCCTTTTCCCCGTATAAAGTTGAGGACACGACGACGGCCTGTAAACATAATATTACATATTTATGGTCGATATTTATACGAGTATATGCATCGGTACGTATATATTTCAATACACTCGCGTATACATTATAATATTATACATGGCCCGTGCGCCTAACGCGCGCGTGTATTATACGCCGAACGACCGCTATCGATCAAATCTGTTTTAGAAATTCCTGCGCGCACAGTCTCGTCCGCAGCACGGGGGTCGTGCGGCGGCATATATATTTTTAATGCGCATAAATTATTTAATGTCTCGCAAATATTATACGCTCGAACGTTTCGTCGGCCGCGGCGTACGTATATACATAATATACGCGTATTCAAACGAAAAAACATGTCGCGCGCGTCGAAATACGATATTTCAACGAAATACGACGTATAGATTTTACAACAATAATAATATTCGACGACGACAACGTGGAGAGATAAAAAAAAAAAAAACGAAAGAAAGAAACTCACAAAGGGATCATCGGATAGATGATTTCACGTCCGTTTGAGCTTTGCCGATAAAATGTTAAAACGATCTGTGTGTGTGTGTGTGTGTGTCTGCGCATTCACACTGGTTGTTCGTATACCTATGAACTGTAAAACTGATAAATATATCGATCGAATAGTTAAAATATGGATACCTTTTTACATTTTTCGTCCACGTGAAAAGCGAATGCAGTTTTGACACGGGTAGAGAGCGACGAAACGAGCCGGGGCTAAACTTAAATGTAAATAACGTTTTGTGCACATTTGAGTGGTTTTCTCTTTCTTCGAACATAATGAATGTTTAAACAATGCTCCTGCTGTTTTTCTCTTTCGACACGTCACACACACACACACACATAAAGACATTATTATATCGTTAGTGTTACACTACAAGATCTATAAATAAATAAAAATATATCACTTCAATATTTAATTATATTTTTAATTCGCTAATAGAATGTATTTAAAAGTAAACCTTTAATAATAAATTAAAATTAAAATTCGTCGATGAGACTAATGAATATATAGATTTCATCTATACTACGCTATGGAAAAAAAGACTGAGGGAAAAAAATATATTGTTTTCTTGAATTCCGTTTTATTACACTCAGAAACGATTAAATTGATGGCAGTTTAACTGTTCTTTCGATAAATACTAAGCTTAAAGTAAACAAGAATGAACACTTAACAACAAATAGAACATTGAAAACAATACGAAAATTGTACAATAAGCATCTTAATAACTATAATAACTTATCTATGGCAATGGACGACAGTCCTGCGCGCAAGCTAAGAGACGAATGCATAGAAAACACATATCCCCCTCAGTTGGTTTTTTTTTTTTTTTTTATTATTCTTATCACGCTTGCGCAATAGTGTAATTATATTGTTCAAATGATTAAATTATTATTATTATTATTGTTCGGACAATAATGATTGAATTTTTTTGGAAGCGAAAGTCGTGTAAAACTAAATTTCTCCAAGTGGTCGAATAAAATTACAATAATAACATACTTATTATATTATATAGGTCACTATTATTTAACCACAACAAAAGCAAGGTCTTTTTTTTTTCAAGTGAAACAATATTGGCTAGTATTAAACCAACATTCTACACCTACAATATTATCAAGGTACACGATGATATGTTATACATAAATATGATATACATATATATTATATATAATATAAATATATATATTATATATATATATATATATAATATGTATATATATATAGAGTCATTTAAACATAATTATAATAATAAGTATAATAGTAATAATAATAATAATAATAATAATAATAATAATAATTGTTATATACATGGTAAAAAAATGTTTTAAGCCTAAGTACGGTGTGAGAAAATTGCCAACGTCGCACGCGAAGGCCGATTGGCTAACAACTAGCGCAATATTGCCGTTTAGTAGGCCTATGTATAAATTTTAAAGAAAAAAAAACGAATTTTATTTTTGTGCGCGCGTTTCTGCTGGAAGCCCAACGGTAGCCTAGACTGAATTGTCTTCGAAGTAATCTTTTGTTGCCAACAGCTTGAAATTATTACAAATATGTGTTTTTATTACTTATTTTTTAGATGAATCAAAATGAAATTCATAACATCAATACTGCGGTCGTCATCACAATTGTCCAAAGCGATAACTTTATCATGTTAGTTTTGGTCCCTCCACTTATGGTTGTACAATTTTTGTCAGACTTCATACTCTCTGAATAACAGAAAAAAAAAAAAAAAAAAAAAAACAAGAAAAATAAGTGAACAAATCGTACTTATGCGGTGGTCGTTGAATGGGTGGGGAATTCATCTAGGTCAACCCTACTTGAAATGGCCGTAACATCAGGAACGTAGTTTTTCCAAAAAGCACATTGTTCTAGTCTTGGCCCGACGCCGATAGAAGTATTATTTGTATCTAATGTTAGAAACTCTTTCCCATACGCCGTGTGTACGGGCCACTTGGGCGTGACCCAAGACCCTTCAAGTGTTTTGCTTGGATTTCTAGAAGAAGAAAAAAAAAAAACAATAATAATAACAAACAATGATTTTCGGCACATGTAATGTTTTTTTTTTTTTTTGACCGTTAAATAATTATCGTAAATAAAAACGTAATTTGACGAGAGTGATAAAAATACTCGGTGGGAGATATTATACGGAATACATTTTTAGACGAGTGAAAAACGAACGACAATTTTCGACAGTTATATAATAATATTTCAACGACTTTATTCGAAATTATTATTGGAACCGCGTTAAAATTTATAACAATAACGGAATAATATTATGGGAACAGACAAAATATTTCGACCTGAGAGAGAGTTTTTACCAAACACTACTATATCCTGCGCGTTTGCTATAAGTAAATCGAAATGAAAATATTGTTGTTAGACACGGCGCGGTGTAATAATAACGAGAGGAATACACTTTGAGTTTTTACGAAATTAACGAATAATTATATTGACATTTCTCGTCCAAATAGGCACAATAGGCAAAAACATTCGTTTTGTTTTCACGCGGAATACGTATTATATAATAATATGACTTTCTATTATCTGCCTATTATATGCGCTGTAAACGATAAAAATTCAAAAGTAAAGAAACACTTGTGGTCTATCTAATGAATATAATATAGTGTCAAAATGTGACCGGGGTAAATTTCTCAACGACCCGGAACTTAACAAGCGCTCGTAAGGGCAATTATTAGGGTCAGAATAATTAGTTTTGAGTGTTTCACTGACAATAAGTGTTTTGTTTGAAAAAATCGATGTGTAGCAGGTCAAAACGTTGGCATTATGTTACAATTATTGCTTAGGAAATACTCGTCGGGTTGTTCGCCGAAAAGAGGACGAAAACTTTAGAGAGTTTTATTCGAAGTTTCTTGGGGGAAAAAAAAAAAAAATAGAAAAACAACCACAAATCACTGGCGATTTTTTGAAATCGAAATCGTACGAGCGGCGTAATCGTGATCTATACCTATCAAATGAACTGGCGTTTTCGACGGTATAACCAGTGGCGTTATGAGATTTTGAGAGTTTCGTCGTTAGTTTTTATGTTTCACGAGACACGCGAAAACGAAACAAAATAAATAAAAAAAATCTGTAAAAAAAAAAATGAATTAATACTTAAACGGGGATGAAAGATATAGATTGTTTTTAGTTTAAACTTTTGTTTTCGCGGAGGCGTAAACTAAGTTGTAAACGGGAAATGGGAATTACCTTTAGTTACAGTTTGCCGTTTCCTCGTGAAACGAAAAATGATTAAAGAACGCATAAAACAATATTATCTACATCGCGGAACACGTTTGGGAAAATCGAATATCGTGTAAATAATCATAATAAATTAGATTCGTCGTTACTTGCGATCTTGTTGAAATAAACTTATTGATTTCAGCCTTGAAATTATATTATAATTTTAATAATAATTTATATTTCTAATTTTCAATATAAAACGAGACTGTGAAAAGTCCATTATTATAAAATACTCTATACCATTATAATATATCAATGTGTTTAAATTAAATATTAAATATTCGAATAGAGATTGTTCATTTGGTCGGTTAAAAAATTATTAAAAAGAAAATAATTACTGTGATTAGAGATTGCATTCGATTACACACATTATTGTCGTTTTCCCCTCTTTATTCGTAATTCGAAATATTGTCTTTTGATCGGCAAAATCTTTTTTTTTAATACGTTTTAAATAGAAAATATTTTTAAATTAAAATCGATCGCGATTCGACGACGTTAATATTACTCGACTAATGAACGAGAACAACGGATATTTGGTTTTGTTGAATTAAAATATAAAAAACGCTTATAGGATCGATCGTTCAAACTGTTGAAAATAAATAAAAACTGTAAGTACTTTGCAATTATTGATAACGAAAGTGCGACTAGTTGTGTGAAAACGGATTTTCAATACTATAAGAACAAAACCCTATACTAACCCTGTTTTGGCGAAATTTGTCCAGTATCTCATCATTTTCTTGCTGAGTTCGATTTCTTCTGGTTCGTACCTCTTTGTTGGATTCAACGGATCTCCAAATACATAGCTGATTTCATCGCCGTGCATTACGCCAGTCCATTTCGGCCACGGGTTGTTCAAAGAACGATGCTTGAAATAATACATGTACACGTTGTTTCCTGTTACCGCATACTTGTGTGCGAATTCGTTGACATTACACGTGAACTGATAGTCGCCGACCATTTTGTCTAGAGCGTTGCGGTTTTTCACCGGGTCGTTGGGGCTCAGCCAATCGGTGTATTCAAATTCTATAGCCGACCTAACCGCAGCGTCTGCGTTCGGATTGAGTTGTCCAATAGCCTTTACGAAATCTTCGCGCGACACTAACACGTTTTCCTCCTTCTTGAAAAGTTCTGTCAAATAATAAAATATCGAATAGTAACCTTCCTCCGAGTTACTGCCCATTAGTATATTGGTTTTTTTAAAATTATTGGTCGACAACGATTTTTGCGGATAGTCGTCGAGAAAGGCGCCGTCGACAACCGGCACGAATGGGAAAAAACATATACCCACGTGGTCCCATTCTTTCTCCACGATTTCCGTACTGTTTACCTTTCGCAAGCACTCGACCGTTTTGTCTACGGCACTCCTGTCGTCCGGACAGCCTAGCGATTTCGCCAGTTTCAGTCCCCTGTTGAAACTCTCTTCGCGCGACAATATCGCCCACGGCGCCGTCGACGATCCGGATTCCATAATGGCTTGGTTAAACAGATTCCTACTCAACGGCGACAGTAAATGCAGCGAAACCGACACGGCGCCGGCCGACTCTCCAAACAGCGTCACGTTGTCCGGGTTGCCGCCGAATAAATGAATGTTGTCGTGCACCCACTTCAAGGCCATGAGCTGATCGAAAAGCCCCGCGTTTCCCGGCACGTCTTCGGTGTCGAAGTATAAAAATCCCAAGGACGCCACCCTGTACTGCATCGACACCAAAATCACGTTCTCCTCCGACACGAGTATTTTCGGATCGTAGATATCCAAAGTGGCCGACCCGGAATAAAATCCTCCGCCGAATATCCACACCATTACCGCGGCGTTTTTGGGCCTGGGCCTCGGCACCACTACGTTAATGTAGAGACAGTCTTCCGACACGGGGGAGTTGGGGTTCCACATGGTGGCGCCGGGGAAATCGCCGAAAAGCGTGTCGAATATCTGGACGCACGTGTTCGGGGGAGAGGTGCAATTAAGTATCGTCTCCGGGTCGGTCTTGTCCCAGCGGTCCATCGGGCGAGGATGTCTAAATCTGAGGTCGCCTGAAACACAAATCCTTCGTCATTCGAATCGCATAACGTACCGTTAATAATAATAATAATAATATACCTAATCGATCTACGTTATTACAATTGCGTTTTTATACCGACCTATTGGTTTTTGTGCGTACGGTATTCCCAACCAAGCGTCCACTAGCTTGCCGGTCGTCGCTGTCTGTGTAATTCCTCTGATCTTACCCTTGGTCGTATGAATTATCAATGGGTCGTCTGTTGTGTACGCGCTATATGTCTCTCCGGAAGAGTCGAAAGCCGTGTCCTGATTCCCTCCAAACTCGGACCTATTTAATTATTAAACATTAAATTTACCATCGTCTCGACGACGACGACGACGACGACGTGGCGCCGGATTTCTCGGGTTTATCGCACGTACCTCCGTCTATGGTTTAGGTTTCGCTTTTCCGTGTATTGAGGTTCTTGGGCAAACATGTCCGACGCCCGTTGTCTAAACACATGGTCGGTGTCTTCGATTAGAATCTGTGGTTCCAGTATTTCTTCTGCCGTCGGTGTTCCCACGCTTTGATGTCTGGCGTGTCGCAAAGAAAGTCCATAGCTAGAAGCTACTAAATAGCCAAACCACAGCAACCACTGGGCCATTTTCAAAGACTGAAACACAAACGCATTACCGATGAATTATGACATTTTTACGAAATCGACAGAAACATTTTATTCGAGTATAGATTCGCGTTGAATTATGTTCAATGTCTTAGTAGTATTTCCGTAAAACTATTAATAAACAACCGACCGATTGATCTTTCGTATACAATTGGTACCGAACGTTAATGTAAACAGGTTGGCCCTTAGGTTGGTTTTAGTACAATTTTATATAAGTTTTATTTTTACTAAACATTGTTTATCGAATTTGTAGTTTCCTTCTTAAAAAACGAGTGATTTTTTTTTTTTTTATATCAGATAATAACTTTTGAATTAGAAATCAATCGTAAATATTTGCACGTTTTTTACCATAATACTCCATAATTTACTCCGGGCAAGGTTTTTTTTTGTTTTAATTTCATAATTTATTTAAATATATATATTGATATTATTAGATATAGTTTTAACAAATCAATCACACAAAAAAATAACAATTTTATCCGAGCGGAGATATTTCTATCCGAATAGCACAGCTGTACGTATTAAGTATAAATGTTATATAGGTTAAATGTCGCATATATGATTTCGAATTAACAATGTTAAATCAATAACGTGTTGAAATTGCAGCCGAAAAACATATTAAACCACTTAATGTGGTTCGATAGTCGACGGTTATTAATGAACGAAATTAATTTCTAGTGTATACCTGTCACCTGGATTTGATATACAATTAAAAACTTGCCGCGACTGCGAGACGACTATTTTCCAGCGAGAAGTCAAACATCAAACACGACTACTTTATACACACATTAGGCATAAACAAGCACAACGATCGTACGTCGTCCGATGAAATTGTAAACTCGAGAAATTTCGTATAGTCGAATGGAAAAAAAGAAAAAAAAAAAAATGATATACACGGCCATTATTTATGCGTCTACACTGATGTATAACATCGGTTTATAAATAAGCGTAATGGTAAAAAGCGGACGTAAAAAGGTTAAATTTCAACGTCGGCAGTAGGACGTCTAACATTTAAACTTTTTTCGAGAAATGTCAATGCGGTCGAAAAAAACATGTCTAAATGTTTCCTGCTAACTCGTAGCTCGTAACACAAAAGCTGGGCGAGTTTTAAAATATACATTATGCTATTCGGCGTGCCAACATTAGAACTACGTTCTAAAATCAAACGTTTTCATTAAAAAAAAAAAAACAAACATGTAATAACGTAAAACCAAAACTAACGATTATTTTCGAGAGAGAAAAGAACCAATATTTTCACTAGCGATATCCGTGTGTTTTTCATTAGTAGTTTCGCGATAATATTATTTTCCGATACCTAGATATCGAATATATTTTCGAAATTAATTTACTGCGTGAGATCATGGAACGTCGACATTGTTTATTCCTATTTAATTAAATACAAATATTAACTTTTATACCCTTTGAAGAGACAATATGGTCCGAGTTGGAAACGCTTTACTACTACGATATATATATATAGTAGTGATGAAAACTTGCGCGACCGTGCAAATAGAATCTAATTTTTTTCAATTATTCGCGTTATTTAGTTTAACGTTTAAGAAACTTACCTACACTTTACAAAGTAAATAGCGAACTTATGCTAATATAGTAAACAGCTCAAAGACGTAGTAATACAATTCGCCGGCATTGAAAATGTTTCTAAATGTTTTCCGTTGAAATCTGTACGTCGTTATTTAGCCTAAACGAAAGTCCGCGCGACAAATCGTACGCGAGACGATATGAATAATACGATATGAATCGAGTGCGCTGAAATATTGAGAAAACACGGCGTGTTCTATTATTTTGTTGTTTCGGGGAAAATAGTCGCTGAATTCCAACTGCAATAAAATAACTTAAAAACATTACTAGAGGACCAAAACAATACATTTTTTAGCGTTGTCATTATCAAATTGTGATAATCATTCTTGAAAACAGAGAAAATAGACACCGACTGTCCACTGATTACAGTCAAATTTCAAGTATAATTTAAAACGATAACATATAACTACGTTTTGTACACATTTGCAAGTACAAAACACAGTTTTTTTGTTAATCGTTTAGTTTACTTTTATTAAAAACATCATAATTCATACATAATGAGATAATCTCATTGGCCATTATCGTATTACGCATTTATCTCTAAGTGATATTTTCACGTTGTAGATGCTTCCAAACATTTAAAGACAACAACTTAATTTAATTTAACTTCTAAATAAAACTGAAATCCTAATTGAAAGTCGTTTCAATTATATATATATATATATATGATTTTATTCGAATATTACGTTTCATAATATACATGTATATAATGTATAATTTTATTATAAGGTAATAGAGGAGTTGAATCAGCCGTAAACTGCGTATCAAACGAAATAAAATACTTACAGTCCTTATCAGAACGATAGTTATCTTACCGATAATTTCCGAGCGTAAGTCGTGTAAACCAAAAACTCGATGCTATGAAACAACCCCTGCACAACACGAGTTGGATCTAAGTCGAGACGCCCGTACGTCGTACAAAATCATTTACTATTGCGGCGCTTTTATTTCGAAAAGTTCAAATTTTTAAAACTTAAAAATCTAAAACAAAAATATAATTTTTTCAACAGTTTCGCATAACTACGCGATTAAGAAACGTAAGAAATGTCACGAAAACTACATTGTTGAAATCATTCCACGACTGTAAAATATCCGTCTAGAAATAATCTGAATAGACGCACACACACAGATATACAGTTTAATCGAAAAATCAGAGTGAGACTGCAATAATTTGACTTAAACTTACGTATTACGTTCGTCGATCGTGCGTTATGAAAATAAAATATTGATTTGCGGAATAATCGATTGTCGGTTAAATACTGGCAGACGCGGGTAGCACGACGGACAATATAATAACTACAGTAACGACGAGAGCCGTTAAACTATGATAATATAATATTATATGCTACTGATGATGTTTTGAAACGTAAGATTCGAATGAAACCGGTTGTGAAAAAAAAGTATATCATTATACTCCTCCGTTGATAACGCGTCGCGACAACAGGATACGGAGCTCGAAAAATTAACAATCCCATTTGAAAACGGCTATTTAGACAGTATAGTCACCCTAATTTATGATACCTCCAGTCGATGAAATCGTTTTTTCAGTCGGTCGTGCGTGGATCGTCGCGTTATTTTAACGCTCGCTCTCCCGCCGCCGCCGCTACACGCACGCTTATAAAATATTGCCGACACGTATCCGCGGCGTTATAGCAACCTATTTAATATTTATGTTAAAAGATAAATAATTTAAAAACCGTTTTGCGTTTTACGAATAGAATGGTATACGTATTTACAGACCGCGTTTCCGTCTACGTCTCTGCGAGCATTTAAATTGAACGGATATTAAACGTCTATTTTATTTTTTTTTATTTTTAAATTCAACATAGACCCTCCCCCCCCCCCGATAAAGGTGGGAAATAAACGTTATGAATATCACCCTAAAAAAGGCAATATTTATTCGTCTGCGCGCCAAAATCATAGTGTCTATTTTCATTGAATCGTACGCGCATATTTAATAAACACATACCTCGTATATTCAATTTTCCCCCGTATATCAGGTGAAGAGTTCAGTTTGATTTTGCCGCGTGCGTGTCTACAGAGCTATTGGGTTTGTTTTAATTATTCATTCGAGATTTGTCAACGCTATAAAAATCGACATGCATTAAACGACAAAATAGGCGGCGACACGGTCAAACGTTCGCGATCGAATTCGAAAAAACTATAGATGGGGGGGGGGGGGGTAGGAAAGAAGGAGAAAAACGCTCTACGAGAAAATAAAATAGATAATATGTTACGTAATTAATGCCGAAGAATTGGATATTCCGAACGATAAAACGCACGTAATAGCGACGTCTTGCGGGCAACCGAGCAAACCACTTTGAATATTATAAACCAACAAAACCTTGACCTAAAGCTTTTATTATACGCTCGACGTACTTTCTTTTTCTCTCTTTTTCCTCCTTTTTTTTTTTTTTTGTTTTTCATTTTATTTTGTTTTTATTTTTATTTTTATATTTTTTATTACCATCTTTCATAGTAGCCCCGATCCATTTTTCACCGGATATCGTGGATTTAATAGTACAGTTTACGAGCGTCGCCGCACAAGGCATGGTTGCCGTTTATACACGGAGCGTTCCGAATAGCCGAGAGTGCGGGGATTGAGGGATATATATATTTATATATAAAAGTTTGACTGTTTTCCAGTATAAAATTCCCCCGGGTTCGAATACGTTAAATGCTGTAATTTTTCCAGGCCATCGACTTTGTTTTTGTTTTTTTTTAATCCGAAACGGCTTTTCGCTCGATCTCGCTCTCGTCGCGCCGCCGGGTAAAACGACGAATTTCCGAATTAATATTGCGGGGCGGGTCACGTGCGTTTTTGATTATTTTTCATTTAACGATACATAATTGATTTCGTTTTTCTATTTTTTTCTCTCGTCGCGTTAAAACGACCGTTAGGTTGTGGTGAGGAGAAGGATTAGTGTGACATCGTTATGCTCTTCTCTCTCTCTCTCCTCGAGAGAATTCTCACGTGTGCGGACTTCCTGCGCGTCCTGCAGACGGACGGACACGGAGTAGTGCGATCGGCGAGCGGCGTCGATTTAATGACGGCTCCACGAACGAAAACTTTATTTATTCGATAATGTCCTGCGGCGTTTGAGCAAAAACCAAACGAATTTCTCACGAGCCACTTTATTGAAACATTTCGACATTTTCTTTAATGACAATCAAACGCCGCGCCGTGTTAAAACTGCATATCATATGCCTTTCCGTTTTAAGCACAATAATAAGGGTATGCATCAATTATTTGATCAACGTAAAACGACTATGAAAGGGTAATATTGTAAAACGGAAAAAAATACTCTCGCAATAGATATAAGTGTACGGTAAGTTTTCAAAAAACACGAGTGAACGACGCGTTTTATCGTTTTATTTATGGGAAAAATAAATGTCACTGAAATCGTGTACATTATCCTAATTCTTAAATTACGTTAAGTAAAAACAATGTTTGAATTAGAGTAATCAAATTCAAAATGTATATCGTGGTCTACGTTTCCATAAGATATATATAAATAATAAATCACTATTAATTTAACAACACATAGTTGCGCGTGTGCCCAAATAATAATTCAATTTTTTTTTTTTTTGAGCTGAAATAATACTACTAATACGATACTTATAAAGGTATTTAAAAAATAAATAATCGTTCGCAGTAAAATATAATTATTCTAAAACATTTTTATCTCGTCGTTTTCTATTCTTGATTTATCTGGAAATTAAATCAACTTTTTTCTTTTTTTTTGTTCAAGAAAATCCTTATTTACAACTTAAATCTTAAAATGAATTTCGAAAAAAAAAAAAAAAAATTTTAAAACAACATCATAACTTGTACTCGGGTATTATAATATGATTTACAGCGTTAACTAATTTTTAAAATGTGGTTAAATTAAATACTAAAAAGAACTTTTTAGTATAATTAGTTGGGAACATAAATCGACTTGGGGGGAAAAAAAAGAAGAAATTTAATTATAAAATGTTTTATTCATAATAAAAAGTATCAACCTATTTTAAATAAAAATAAATGAAAACCGTGAGACTGCTATTCGAAAAATTAATAAATCGTTTTTGAATAATCGCTTAAAGTTTAAACTTTTAATTATTACAATCATTGTTAACTATTATTATTACAGCATTTAGAGATTTAACGTCTCGAGATTCCGACAAAAGAAAAGAGAATTCGTAATGGGAAAAAAGTTTTTTTTCAAGTTCTATATATATTTATTGTTGTTGTTAGAAATTGGAAAGAAATACAAACTAAATTGGTAGGTACACTGAGAGTAAACGGGTTTTAATATTTCTACTCGTAGATTATAAACGAGGAATAACGAACGAATGTTTAAAATTAAAAAAAAAAACCAGAAAAAGTAAAAATATAAGGTTTTTTACTCAGTGCGACAACTAAAAATCGTTAGTTTCCCGATTATTTTTAGGTAATAAAAATTATTTAATTCAAACAATTATTTTCGGCCATAAATCGTCAACTACTCAAAGAATAGAGCTGAATTTGAAATGTACAACACAATACGATTATAAAAATAATTAATAAATGCATTAAAAAAAATGGTTCTCAGCCAGGGTGACATCTGCTCCACGAGCGTAAACCAGGGAAATTCGAAAAAGAACGACTACCTACTACGACGATTTCCTCTATATTTTCTTGTAAATTTAAAAACAATTAATATTATCAAAAGGACGAAAAGGCAATACTTGTGTTTTTATGGAGTAGTTTGATTTTTTTGTTCAGAATATTATAATGTTACGACAAAGGCGTCTATTTTAGTGCATTAAAAATGATTTTATTAGAAAACGAAATTGTTTTTAAAAAAATGCAAAATAGAATGACATTTTTTTTGTTGAAATTCTATAATAATATGAACTGAGCGTGAAAATCATTGTTTCACAGTTCCTTCAAATAAATTACAATTACAATTAAATCCATTGAGACAATCGAAACAATTATTTATAATAATAATAATAAAAAAAACTCGATTATTTAATCATATCCGAGCATATCATAGCATGTTACGTATATTATTCAGTGGCGGTTTTAGCCGTATTTTCAGGCGAGGCTTATTATTTTTAGAAAAATTAAACGTCAAAATAATAGAGTTTGCAAAAAATGATTGATACGATGTTGTTTAGCGTCTATTCTCGGTGACATTATTAAGCTGGAATAATTGCGCAATTTAAACATGATAAAATAACGACGAAATAGTAATAAGTTGGCCGGCTTTGAGAGGTAAGTAATACTACTGTGGCGTTCATCACATCCGTTATATTATATGAAATTACGATTCGATTTAGATGCTCGGCGTTTTTTATTATTTTTTTTTTAACAAACGAGAACGATCGGTCAAGTTTTGGATAAAAAAGAATTAAGCAACGACGAATAAATCAACAAATATTTCGGATTACGATGGCGATTCGCGCATACGTACAACCGAAACGATAACCTAACTTAAATCTACCGTTGTGTCGACGGTTTCGTTTGTTTATTTAAAGTTTGAACACGAACACGTTTTTCGAAATTATTATCGACCGATTTTCATGATATGAACTTTAGAATACAAAAAAATAAAATTACGAATCGTCCGTTAGTTATTCAAAAACCGATTGTCACACTCATTGTTTCAAGTCAGAGAAATGTATATTATTTTACGTACGTGTGGAATTTTTTTCCAAAACATTTACTGTAAAATGTACAATCTGTAAATTAATTTTTTACACTGTAGGCGTGTGTATGATAAAAAGAAATAAAAAACGACTCGAATGGCGCGATAAAGAAAAAAAAACCATCCGACTGTGACGCTCGAGGTATGTATTATGGTCTGTTTTCCAAGACGGACAAGATAATAATGTCAAGAACCGTCGTCTACCCGAGATTCGCCTGCAAACAGCGGGCGACGATATACGCGAGACTCGCTCTTTCCACCACTAGAATTCTCCGACTTTGTAAAAACCATTTAGGTCAAATTTAGCATCGATTGTATCGGCTCTTCCGGCAGATGATTATTTTTTTAGCATTTTTTTTTGGCAATCTCGTTTATTTTTTTTGTTATTTCGTAAAAATATATATCAATATTTAATCAAACTGAAATAAATTGTTAACGTGTTTTTTTTTTCTCCCGCATACCGTATTTTTTTTTATTTTTATATATATTTATGTAACGAAAACCGTTAACGATTTATTTTTTTTTCGAAAACGAACGATTTAAAAAATAATTCAAATACATCGCCGCATATTTTGACGGTAGGCCGACGCGGAGTCGTCGGATTCTCGCGGTTAAAGCCGTGTCGAGGGTAACGCGCGAATCGAAAAAGGTCGAAAACCGCGCTGCATTTTAAAGGACGTTTTTCCAGATAAAAAATATCGACGTTACAAGTAGAGTAACGTTATAAACGAAGAAATTTATTACCATAAACCAGGGACGGGCCGCCGGTACGGATATTAAAATCGGTATAGGTTTGTTTTTTTCGAATCGATAGTGAAACCGATAGAATGCGAGTGGCATATCAATTTGTATTTAATCACAGTGGTTATAATTTAAAATTAAATTTTTATATTTGTTCGAAATCATTCGGTAAACACATTTTTTAAAACTACAAGTATAAGTTTAAAATATTGGGTAGTTTTATGGACTGGGAAAATAAAATATCGGATCGACAATATATCGGAGACAATTATCGGGATATCGGAAAAAAAACTGACATCGGCCCATCCCTACTATACACAGGCACGTATTGCGCGCGTAGAAAGATGAATAATTCTGTATTGTAACGTTTATATCTCGGAAATTCGAATTTCATATTGCAAAAAAAATCTTGGTCACTGGGCAGTCTGAATTCTATACTTCAAATCTTCTAAAGTATGTATTTTAATCGGAAAACGATTTTAATAATCACGTCGTGTTTAAAAAAAATAATAAAGATAACGTTAGACTTTGGGAAATATTATTTTCTTAATAATTATGTAAAAATACTTAAATCGATTTCTATTTTAAAGTACATAAAACCGCGAAACGTTCGCTATTTTCTAGTATTTTCCGACATTTAGACTTTATGACGACTCGGAAGTATCTGACTATCTGTATAAAATTGTAAAATAATAATAAGGTAGGTACTAAAATATGAAAATATTTTTAAAGCATTCGTTCTCGCTGTGAAAAAGTAATGAAATACTTTTAAATATACAAATCGCAATCATCGTAAAATCCGTTTGCTCTTTCGCTCAACCTTAATTCGGAAAACAAAAACTAAAATCTACTCTTCTTCACGTGATAATACATTCTCTGAGAATACCTTTGTGTTCGGTGCACATTATGATGTTCCGATTAAAATGTTCATTATTACTCTTTTAAAATAATAATAATTGCTCGTGGTTTTCAAATATATTAAAATAACGCAATATTCTATGGAATAGCCCAATTACAAACAACGGCTGATTTTTCAACTTCTCCGTACGGTTAAGCGATGAAAACTTTACTTAAGAAAATTGTTCGGCGATAATATAATTAATTTAAAGTTCGAAAGGAGTGCGGACGACAGTTATTCGACGTAAATAGTAAATACCTACATACTTCGGTAATATTAATGATGCGAGTCTCGACAACAATAAAGAATTGAAATATTTTATTTAAACAATAATAAGTTTTATCGAAAATTTACGAGTACGGTTAAGTTTAAGTCGGAAGTTTGAAATTCAACTTAAAACGTCGACGATGCGCCCGCCCGTGATTAACGACAGCTCGACGGAAACTGATCTAAAAAATGTGTAAATTTCTCGCATACGACAATCTTTGGCGCGAAAATCGTTCGTTTATGGAAATAATAAAATATTTTTATTTACAATGCGATTTGATTTCGATAAGAAGAGGGGAGTATTATAGAATAATACAAATTTGGAGATCTTGTTAGGTGCATATAGTAAGCTAAAACTTGGTGTAGAGTTTTAATCTACGACACGATTACTGTTCATAATTTGACAAAATCCTTATATATTGTACGACAATCTATAATAACAATGCATATGGGTTGTTCGGTTTGTTGTTGTAATAATAAAGTAATAGAATCTTTTCAATACTCGTTCGTTGCCGAACTTTACGTGGACTTGTCCGACAGTTACAATAACGATAAACGTAAATAAATGCGATGTATTTATAAGTAAATATACGAACAATTGTCGTATATTATGAGCGATTCGCACGCGAACAATTTGCACGCGAACAATTGTCGCGCGGACTATTTTCCGCGAACAATTGACGTGATACCCATACATAATAATGTGTTATGCGATATATACGTTTATAAAATTGCTACCTGTGCCAATACTGAACGTACGAAATTCTTATTCGAGATTCTAACACAGAGACTTCCCTACTAATATTCTAATAATATCGAAAGTATTGTTTAGAAAAAAAAATATAGTGTTTTTTTTTGTTCGCGAAAGCTGCGAGAATATTTCATTTGAACAGGTCACGATCCGGCTATTTTATCGTGTGATTACTAATATTTATTATTTTATGAATCCGATGATAGTCGTTGACATTAAAATAGTTGCTCGTTTCTATTTTATACACACCAATGATGCATATGCGATATTTTAAAACACTTGTGAGATAATCTTAAAGTAATAGTATTTTAACTCAACGCGCCAAGTATAAATATTGATACGAAAAGAATAAAATAAAAAAACCTTATAATATATTTCAGAAAATTTGTATTGTTTTACTGTCGTTTAGAACGGCTATTTTATCGAGAGGAAATTATTTCTCGTGATCGTAAAGCCAACCCACACCGAGTTCTAAAGGTTCGGAACCATTAAATTCGTAACGGAGATCACACACGATGCAATTGCACAATGGCAGTATGATAGCAATGGCGTCGATCTATAATCGACGGACATCGAACAATTACAAATGATATCGAAAAGATATTTTCAATTAAATGACCGAAAACGTCTTGGACTAAACTAAAAACTAACGACAAACCTATAATATGTCAGCAGAACAAACTAATAGCCTAAACTAAGTAGTAATACCTCGAAAAGGTTAATCAAAAGTCAAATAATAATAAATTACGTTTGAAAAACACCGCGCGTGTCTAAAAACGAGACAACACTCCAAAGCACGACAGCGCGTTTATATAACGTTACGTAGTCGACAACAATGCCGTTGTTGTACGGCTATCGAAAATTGATACAAAACGCTCGTTGTTTTAAATTAGGTGCGCGAGAGTTTGAATGGAAATTTCAACGTCGGTAAATAATTAAAACTATACTCGTAGAATTTTCCTGCCCGTAACCGTCAGGTGTACTTAAGCATTATACCGGCATCAGAAATCATTAAGTTTTCATATAAAATGTTGGCGCGTAGATTATTATACGGCAGGACGCGATTTACCCGACTTAGACTTACGATCTAGATGTAAAATAATAATAAAACTAACCTTTTGATTTTCCTTTTGCTGTTTGTTTCTACTCGAGAAGAAAAAACCAAATACTTTTTTCGAGAACGCCCGACGTGGAAGAAATGAAGCGCGCGTATTCAGGACGGGGACGCCCCCCCCCCCCACCCCGAAATTGTAATATACCTGTCTGTAAAACTGTACTGTTCTCGGTACTAGAAATGAAAATAAAACATGACGTGATCAAATACATTCCGATTGATTATGATATTATTATTAATTATTTTTCACGAGTGGGGTCGATTTATCTCGTGATCTAAAGTATTTTAAAGACAAAGTATTCTCTTTTTTATTTATGAAAATCATATTCTAAATATTGTTTATCGCACTATAAAAGGTTCTAATTTTGGGCGGATAGAAGGAATAATTTTCTAGGCCGAAAAAATTCCTTGCCACGTGCCCGGGAACAGTTGTGCACGAAAGAATACCGATTTAATCTATGAATCGCTAAATTATTAATTAAATAGAAATGCATAAGATTAGTCCAATCGACTGTAATGATACTCGCAAAGTAGTACGTAGCTACAAGTCGATTTTTGATAGAATAATTATTTATTTATTGTTCTCGATGAGGTCATTGTTTTTTTAATTGTAATTCCGATTTGACGGAGGCCCCTGCGTTTTAATATTGATCGTGTAATCAGACTAACTATTCTTATTGAGAAAATATAATATGGCGTTCCGTCTATCACTCGAACAGAACAGTGTTTTATAATAATTCGTTGCCGTTGAAAAGAGCAACAACACCCGTAGAATTTTGTAAATCGGATGAGTTTATTTTCGGTATATTTCATAAATTTGGATAACACGCGCCGACCCGGGTCTAAATGAACGTTTAAATGAAATATAAAAACATTTTTATATACATATATACGTATATTCCTCGACGTTTCGGCAAATAATTAAAAATTAAATCAAAAAGTAATAAGTAAATTTATGTGCGCGCGTTCGTATATTATACAGTTGTTTACAGTCTAAACAAGCCATTTAAAATACGAGATAAAATGCTTTAACATGTTCAACGACTAATCCCTCGAATTGTAATTTCCTTGTTCTCCTCACCGCATTAAATTTCACGCTGTTCGTCCAATTACACGATTTTAAATTAAATCAAGACATGCTTCGGTAATGATTACGCTCTCCGCGCGGACGATCGTTCAACCTCACATCATCAACGAATAAAAAACATAAAGTTTCCGCACTTATAAACTACGCATTACCATAGAAACCCAAACCGAATAAACGGAGGTCTTCCATCATCAAATTCTACGCGCGCCGCGCGCCGTATGCCGCCGCCGCCGCCGCCGCCGCAGCGTTCGAATTCCATTTACGCCAACTGACAATAAAAAAATACATTTCTCCGACGTCAGTGCGAAAACCGACCTATCTCAAAACTGATATTAGCCCGCGTCCATTCAGTACATTTTATATTATAGACATTTTTCTCCTTGGCAAACTCTCGATGTAATATATTCGCGTTTAAATAATTCGCCGATTTTATTTTTATTGTCAATTTATTTTTTCAATCGCGCCCGGATAATTTCCTCTCGTCTACGTATACGTATACTATCGAAGAACCGTTTTTTTTTCTTTCATCAATAAATAATAATAATAATTCTTACGTCAAGCTGCACGCGTGTAGGTGGTGTAAAACGAGATTCGTTTTGATTACATATTTCACGATTATTTTTAACTGTAAATATAATAGCGACTTTTTGAATTTCATTCGATAAACTACGTGCATATTTTTTATTTTACGCTTAATATAACTCTTAAATTCAAAGACTGCTACGGAAAAATGATTAAAAAATTCACCGCATAACAAAACGCGACGGACACATTTTCCGCCATATTATTATTACACGATACGCCTTAAAACGGAAACGTTAGAGCTATTGAAATGTCCCTTTTTTCTCTCGTCATGTTCGTTACACGCGTGTTTATTTTAATTATTCGGATAAACGTGGCTTTAATAATATAATAACGATAATATTAATCTCTAATAGAAAATATTTATGTGTGCCGTCGAGTGAAAATGATCGCTGGAGCTTGTGCAGCCTTAGAAGAATACTGTTGATGGATTAGTCCTCATTAATTGTCCACTATTCAGTTCAAAATATACTCGTGAAAGCGCTTTAGGTTTTACTTTTTCGCATAATCTATACACAGCTGGTGTATTATATAAATTTAACGCGCTGTTTTTCTACGAATTAAATCCTTTTAAATAATATGAGTTTGTCCGGAGAACAGTCACCTGACCTTATCTTCTAATAATGTTTGAAATCACTATTACACTAAAACGTTCAAGTTTGTGATCAGGAAAAAAAAAATACTTGTTATTATTTTCTATTATATCAGACAAGTGCAGTGTGAATCAGATGTATATATATATACGTATATTGTTGAAAGACGTACACTGTTTGTATGCCACCAGACTTTCAATACGATTTCGATCGACTTTACAGAATTAATTCCAAATCAATTTCCATTGATTAAAAGTGTATATAGCTCTGGTCGTTTGGCCAAGTTTTATAAGTCCTATTTCAAACTTTGTAAGTCATCAATAAGTTCTCGTCGATTGATTTAGAGTTGGCATTTCACCACTGTACAATATAATATGATATTATTATTATCTCTATACAACACTTGACGGAGATATTCTTTTCCGTCGTGCGACTACGCGAGATTTGCTTTTAATTTCCCCGCCATAAAATACTCCTTTCCGCTTGAAATCGTTCAAATTTTAAGTACGTATATGAAAATTCCTTTTCGTTTTAGTCGCGCCCGATATTGACCAAATGTGAACTTGTAAATGTTTTATCGTTTCACGTGCGCGCGCGTACGTACGTATATGTACTATGTAGTATCGGAGGGATGTATATAATATACACGAATTCACGTCGTACATAATATGTGTACTACAAAAGTCTAGGCAATAGGTAAAAGGTAACTATTGATTTGGCCGAGAGGTCTCAAAACGTTTTCCTTTGAATTCAAGGGCAAAGTAGTTTGTAAAAATTATTCAAAACATTCTCTTTCCCTCGCGCCCGGTCGCCGTCCCTTCCGTTACCGCCGAATATTACTACAACTACTACAACTACTACTACTACTACTACTATTACTATTACTACTACAACTACTACTACTATTACTATTACTACTACTACGACTACTATTACTATTACTACTACTACTTCTCTAGGTCATGTAACGTGACTGTTTTCACTATACATGCTACAAACTATTACTATTTACTACTACTAAATATTATTATTACTACTGCTACTAGTCACTCTGCTCTACCCACCGCGCGCGCCGGTTACTACGCTAATTTGTAAAACGTTTTACACACCACACTACACGACCATAATTTCTGAAAACGCTGCATTCTGGGGTACCGCCCACGAATTTTCTGCCCTCGTCCTCGTCTAACCCCCCGCATACGCGTAGGCTCGTTTTGTGCTGCACGCGAGCGCGCGCCTCCTCACCTCACCGTGATTAATCGTTCGCTAAAAGCCTGCGTAATTCCACGGCTGGCAAAGATAAACGATTCTGAGCAATGAGGCGGCGGCGGCGGCGGCGGCGGCGGCGGCGGCAGCGGCGGCAGCAGGAGAGGCGGCGGCAGAGTATTATTATATGGTCGTCGAGCGCGCGCGTGTGCGAGGGGAAATCGATTCGACGATTGCGTGCGTGTGCGTGCGTGTGGTGTGTGTGTGTGTACGTGGACAGGCAAGTCCGTATGCCGAATTATTGTCATGTATCGCCCGTTGCGGATGAAGAATGTTTTCGGGGGGGGCAACGAAAAACGATAGGACGATAGGAGAGGAGGTCCGTGTTTCTCTCTTTACACGCGTGTATCATTACCGCCGTTAATGCAATGAGGAAGCCGGTTGTTAGTGGCAACTATATATATGACGAGGGTCAGGGGACCCATGTGAAACTCGGCGTCGTGAATTGCCGGCCGGCTAGCGGTCTACTCACGTGGATCGAGAACGGCGGCGGCGGCGGTGGATTCGAATTGGATTATATTATTATGTGTTATATACGTATACGCCAAGAAAACGACACGACAGGTTTGGGTTATTTTTTTCATAACACGGGGGGGGCGGGCGTTTTCGTAAAAACCAACGAAATAGACGGACCGTGTAATGCGGGTTCCAATAAATGTCAAAAACTCGCGGCACATCGCGCGAATAGCCCGTGACCATTTAACGAACGAACGACTCTCGCTTTGAGCTTTTCGACTTGAAATCTAATACAATTTAATGCCGTCATAAATATAAATGGAAAATAATGATTTTTTTTCATTCGAGAGAACCTCTTCGCGAAACCAATATAATATTATTTCCTTTCCGCTATCCGCGTATGATATATAATATATATTTACGACGTGTATATAATATCGTGTGTGTGGAATATGACGACCGCGTCGATCCGAACGATTCGGCGCCGCACGTCGAAACACAAGGATATAATTGGCATTAAGTCGAGGCCGCACAGTAGTATAATATATTATTATATGTGTGGGTAGTATACGTACATCATGCGCGTATTAAACCGCGCGCGTAATTAAACAAATCAATCGCGCGAACGGGGATATGCGAAATGCCGCGCGCTAATGATATGAACGCGGATGGCGGCGGCGGCGGCGGCGATGCCGTTAAACTTTTAAGTGTGCAATTAAATTGTGTTTCGTTAGAGAGAAAAAAAGCGGAAAAAAAGACAAACCGGCCCGTAAACTCCTCCGAAGGAATAAAAACTCGCGATTGCAGTTGGATCGACGCGCCCGCCCGCGCGGCCCCGAACAAGAACGATATTACGTACTACATTCGTTAAAACTTTCAACAGACAGGTTGAATATATATAAAATGCATAATATACCGTACGCACGCCGATTCGAACGTCGGACGATTAAGTTTTTGAATATTCATATATATATATATGCCGCATGCACTATATAATACATGTGCGCACGCACACCGCATACATACTGCATCACATCATATATATATATTATACACAATAATGTATACTCGACGTGTAATATAAATATGTATACAATATATATAACGTGAGTAGCGCATAGTCCGATAAGTACACGAGCCGATTTCAGTCGATACGCCGGCGTTTCTCTCTTGACAGGGCAATTATACCGAGCGAGGTATATAATAATAATAATAATAATAGTAATAATGGGTATACTACACTCGACGCGGACCGTGTATATGTATGAGGCGAGGAATTTTTAAAGCACGACTTAAAATGCATTTTTCTACGCCACCCTGCACCCTGCCCCAGGTAAGCGCGCAAACGCCCGGCCGACACGTCGCACGACGACGACGACGACGACGCGCGCGCTACGTTCCGGAAGACACGCGGCGGCGCTCGCAGCCCCCCCCCACCCCCGCGCTTCGTTTTCGTTCCGTCTCTCGAATGGCCGTAGTACGGAAAACCGGCGTTTTTTGATTAGGTATACCCGGTGCCATCGCCTGGCCGTACGTACACGCGCGCCCGAACGATACGGTTTAAGTGTAAAACGCACGCAAATGCACGAGTATCGTGAACACGTAGAGGTATAATATATAATAGTATATACGTACACACAAAACGGGGTCACGGGTCGAAAACGTATACACGCGCGAGCGCGCGCGCGCCAAAACTCTTAAAAACGACGACGTGCGCGGGGTGGATATGGGAGACGACGACGGTGTGAAATTCAAGGTGAAAATTTAAGACGGGTGCGCGGCGGGCGAGGAGGATTGTGTGTGTGTGTGTGTGTGTGTGTACTACGTATATAGCACGTTCAACGGCTTTTATACGTATGTGGTGCACACGCGTTGCCTAAATATTATTATCCGCAATGCGGGTGCAACGACGACGACGACGACGACGACGACGACGACTACGACGACTACGACGACGCCGGGCCGCAGTGGTATATTATGTCGGTTGTTCCGCGACACCGGCGGCGGCGGCGGCGGCGAACGCGTATGGATTTATAAACTGTTATACTGCGTTGTGTTATCACGAGAGAATACGAAAATGGGTTATTGATGGATTATGTACCGCATACATATTGTATTATTATATACCGTGGAGGATATTATATCGATGTGTACATGTCGTATATGTAGTGCGTACGCCGCCGCGGAGAGGATGTCCAAAAAATTACACCGGCTCCCGCCGACGACGTATATATAATATTATATTTTATGTATAAACGCGTGGAGCGCAGAGCGGAGAACCGATCAATCATCGACAAAACTAATGGAAGAAAACTGTCGAGGTTTGTTTCAATTTCTAGTCGAAATGATAAATTCGACGGTATTATTGAAATTCGGGTCGTATATCATATTTTATATTATTATACATTATTATTATTATTATTATTACGTATATAGGTAGAGACGGCGCGCGACCGGGCCGGCCGGCAAAAGAGGACGTTTTTTTCCACGATATTCGCACACGGGGAGATTATAATAGCGCCATCGACTGCGACGCGTCACGCGATTAACAACTATATTTTATACCACTGCGAATCCGCGACGCGCACTCGGTTTAATAAAGAGGGAATCGACGTTATTTTAATTTAACAAAGAAATAATAATAATAAATACAATTTTAGTATGAACGAAAATCTATTCGGTATATTATAGTTATTTTATCTCTTTCTCGTTTAATATTTCCTACTATATATATATATATATATCAATAGACGTTATTAAAACAAGTATAATAATTATCAAATGGATTTCAAACATTTATTTAAAATAATGGTCGTTTTATTTTTATCGGATATTATCATATTATTGAAAACAAAACTATTAAACGACCAATATTGTAATAAACTCGCAGCGACGTTCTGTAAATGAAAGTCGATTTAAATGATACCTAACAAACATTAGATGTTAATAATTAGACATAATTATCTATTTTCGAAAATCTAATCAAAGTATATCGTAGCAATTTATTATGAATGTAAACTATTCCCGGAATTCGTATTACCTACGTAAATTATAATCATTCAAATATTTTGACGAGGTTTTTTTTTTTTTATATATTATTCCCTCGGATTTCATAATAGGTACCTACTTCAGAATATTTATGGTATCAAATTGTGAACATTGTTTGGTTTTTTTTTTTTATAATGTAATGAAATTATAAAACAAGAATTTGAAAAATTTAATATTTATAACATCCGTTTCCAAGAATGTTCATACAACAATTATATATAAACATAATATAAATAATCTTAACTCAAAAGGTACGGTTTTGATATATTCGCAAACACATATTATGTTTTATAAAAATATTAAAAATATATTTGGTAATCTAATTTTTTTTTTTTAAATTATATTTCATTATTATTAAAACGTTTACAGTTATAAATTAGTTTCGCACTAAGAGTTGCGTACAATTTGACCTTTTACGGATAAACTATTCGTTTAAAAATATTTAAAATGTTTGTAAAGGTTTATTTGCGCGATCGAAATACTTTTAATAATTTTCCATATTCAAATTAATATATTTACAGAGAATATAATTTCCAACAACTACGCTTTATGATTTTCGATTTATTGAACTCGGCTTATGATTAAAAATGCATATTAACTCAAAACTTATATATGCAGTACGCGTATACAAGTTTCAAAAACGAACCGCCCTCATAAAACTCACAATCGACAATGATTTTTCTACATATTATTCACAGTGGCTGTATACGAATATACTATATTATATTATACTTTATTTCATAATATTCAGTCGGTTTTGAGTAATAATCGCGATTAATTAAAGTTTGATTCTCGATCGGTTATAGACGTGAATAGCAGCCACTGTAATAAATATAAAATAATGAATACGTGTGATGCGACTTGGAGGTATAAAATTCAATAGGCCACATTAATCTAAAAGAGGTACCTGTGTGTAATAACGTAGGAAATTAACGTAATAATAATAATAATAACAAACTAATTCAATTTACGAGAATTTATCGATTTTATCAAGACCCCGCGCCAAACTTTCAGAATGTTATTATTTCGATTCCGAGGAATGCGTATTAAAGAGAGCGCACACAATCGTTTTCGAAAACGCGAACAATTTTAACACGATAATTCGAAAACTATGTCGAAAACTATCCGTGATATTCTTAAAGAGAAATTCATGGATACTCTCTCTCTCTCTTTCTTTATACTTTTATATACAAGCGGCGGCGG